>JAHPZR010028280.1:0-2500 GCA_019787425.1 Platygyra sinensis
TCCTCAATAACACTTTCAAAATCAAAGTCAGAAAAGTTCTCAAACACAAAAATCTTAATCACAAACTTCTTCGATTTATCCACTCAGTAAACATCTCATGGAGATCAGTTCATTATTTCAAAACATATTCTTTGTATCTCTCTGGAGGTCTCCTCTGCCTCTGAGGTCTCTGAGTCGAACTCTGTGTCGCTGGCGTGCTAGGTACTGTCGCTCGATCAATTGCAACGTCCCCATGGGCGACAACTGCCTCGTTTCCAAGCTCTGTGCTTGCTGGTGCTGACAGTGTACTCTTGGATGGAGGTTCACTCCGTGGTGTGGCAGGTGCTGCTGGCGTCAATTCACTTAAGGCTTGACTTGGTAACGTGGTGGGTACCACAATTCCATCTTGGCTAGCAGACGGTGTATGGGGTGCTGATGCAGGATCATCCACCATAAACCTCTTCACATGTGTGGTGTTTCTCGAGTATTGGGTCCCACTTGGAGCCTTTACAATGACGCTGTTGCCAGTCTTGCTAACCACATGGTAGGGCGTTGGATTAAATGGTGTTGAGAATTTGTCTTTTCTCTCTTGTCTCACTAGTACTTGATCCCCGACTGTAATATCTGATGGTTTCGTATTCGCTGCTTTGTCGGCATATGTCTTGGTCTTTGCCTTCACCTCTGCGTCTTTGTCCCGAGTTTCTAGGTCTAAACGGCAATCAGCATGCAGCTCCGGCAGCTTCCCTCTCATCTTCCTATTGAACAACAATTCAGCAGGGCTTTTGCCAGTGGTGGTGTGATCAATACTTCGGTATTTCGTCACATATCTTCTTAACTCCTTCTTCCAGTCGACCCCTTCAGCTTGGGCAATGCGAATTCTCTTTATTAGAGAGGCGTTCTGTCGTTCAACTTCGCCATTGGCCTGGGGCCATTTCGGTGTTGTCCTGAGATGCATGATTCCATTCTGTACACAGTATTCCTGGAATTCTCCAGAGGTGAATCGCGGTCCACCGTCGGACTTGATAGTTCTGGGAAGATCGTGGCGGCTAAAAATCTCTTCTAGATCATCAATTACTTTCACAGTGGTGGTTGATGTCATGAGTGTATACTCATAGTAGCGACTATAGTAGTCCACAACAACTAATATCGAGTGTCCAGATGGAAGTGATCCTAGAAGGTCTACAGCCAGGTCTTGTCAAGGACCCACCGGCAATGTCGTTGACGTCAACGGCTCAGGTGGATTTGGCCGTGCAACCAGTTGACATCCATAGCAAGATTTGCAGAACTTCTCTGCTGCCTTATCAATACTAGGCCACCATACCTTGCTTCTCAAATTCTGCTTTGTTCCTACAATTCCTAAGTGTCCCTCATGTGCTAAGGATATTGCTTGGGGCCTTAGCTTGCTTGGCAGTACGATACGGGTACCTCTTAGGACTAACTGTCCGATCACACACAGTTCCCCTGCAGCTGGTGCATAAGCCTTACATATCTCAAATCGACCAGTTTTAATTGCTTCTCTCAGAGTTTTCAACTCTTCATCCACTGCCGATGCTTCTTCAACTTCTCGTGTGGTTAGGGCTGCGGGTGTAGCACTGACAGCTGCAAATCGAACATACTCTTCTGCACCATGTTGGTGATTTGTTGTTTTGTTCTGACTGAGCAACCGCGAGAGGGGATCAGCTGCATTGCTCTGTCCTGGCGGATACACGACCCGGAAATCATAGGGCTGTAAGCGAATTACCCAACGTTCGATGCGGGCACTGGGTTTGGAACGGGGTCCGTAGATCACTTCCAATGGCTTGTGATCGGTCACCAGATCAAACCGCATTCCATAGGTGTACGCATGATACCTTTCGCATGCCCAAACAAGGGCAAGGGCCTCCTTCCCTGTCTGAGAGTATCTTCGTTCACACTCTGTGAGGCTGCGGCTTGCATAGCAGATTGGCACCCATGCCCTGTTCTGGTTTTGCATTAACACAGCTCCAAGGCCAACAGGGCTTGCATCTGCAACGACTTTGGTTGATGCATTCTTGTTAAAGTATGCCAATGTGCCTGCTTCAGCCATGCTTTGCTTAAGTGACTCAAAGGAAGCTTTTTGCTCTGGTCCAAAGTGGAATGGAACATCTTTCCTGGTTAGTTTCCTCAATGGTTCTGTGAGGGTCGCGAAATGGGGAATAAATCTGCTGCTGTAATTAGCCAATCCTAAGAAGCTTCGAACTTTACTGACAGTTTCCGGCTCTCTTGTTTCTTGCAGGGCTCTAACTCTTTCTTCCGTCGGGCCGATTCCTTTTTCAGACAGAAGAATTCCCATGAAAACCAGTCTGTCCACATTGAACAGGCATTTGTCAGCGTTGAGAGTCAAACCATGCCGTCTGAGGCGTTCCATGGTTTTGAGAAGGCGCTGGTCGTGAGTTTTCTGGTCTGGGCCATGTACAATGATATCGTCGGAGATATTGTCAACACCCTCTATCCCAGCCAGGGCGGTGGATATCTCATGTTGGTACAGCTCACTTCCTGAACT
>JAHPZR010028280.1:5000-7500 GCA_019787425.1 Platygyra sinensis
GCTTCTTCATGACATACATGCACGAAATGTGACATACACGACAGTGCTTGTTTGCAGTTTCTCACAGTGAAGCCATTCTCAGCCCTTTTCTTATCTCTTGGCCGGCGGAGCTGATTCTCAAGCCAACGGCCCGTCGGCTAAGAGATGAGAAAAGGGATATGGAGACGAGAAAGTGGACGAGAATGGCTTGCACTCGTTCCCAGTATCTCAAAGAAGGGAATCAAGTCTCAATCTCGTTCCCAGGACACCTTTCCACAATAAAGCTATTGCAGTCAATTGCAGTCATGATTTCAGTCACAAGTGCAATGCGAACTACAATTCCGACTGTCTACAAGAGCCTCTTTGCGATTGACTACTAATATACAGATTTAGGTCAACCTAAAAGCGGAGCTCCTGTAGGCCGATTAGGCTAACCTAGGATAAGGTGAGTTTTGTAACTTTGCGGTGAAGTTTTTTGTTTGGCGTTCTATTTTGAGTTTATTAATAATCACAAAACCCGACACACAAAAAAAGCTGTAAACAAAAAGCATTTGTAGGAAAGAAACTGTTATAATTTGGTTTACTTTTAAACCTGGATTAGAGTTAACATGCTTCCGAACAACCTGGCCCAGTTTTCAGGTTAACCAAGGCTGCACCTGTCTCTGTCAACCTATTATCTGGAGTATGGCCGTCATCTTGCGCGACTCCACTGTTGTCGGTCCCGTCGTCGCTGTCGTGCGTACGCGCCCACGAGCAATACCGCTAGCCATGATCACTATGAGAAAATCAACTTATGGGTTTCCTTTTCTGGCCGCCGGAGCTCCTCTATAAACTGATCTAAAGTCAAAACCTTAATAAAAGAATTTTTTACTGCTAATACTGGGGCACAATTGTTTCCATGAGATTTGCTTTAAGCTCAGTATTTTCGGCGATAAATACATTTATATTCTCTGGCTCTTATGTAACAGAACCAAAGGGCTAGTAATCTTGTGAGCTGCTTCAGTAAGAAAACACAGCGAAATGTTTCTTGTGATTGCACGGTGTTTTAATTCGTGAGTGCCCCACAAATTGCTTATACGGGTATTTCTGGTGGTCGCCGACTAAAGAATTAAACAGAGCATATCATGATAAAACAAACATTACGGGTCCTGCAGGTTTAGTCACATTTCCGCATTTCTAAGAGATTTCTACACAAATATCTGTCAGGTTACGCTTAGAGACAAGCGCCAGAACAACGTTTGTAAGCAACAGCTATAGTTCCAACAAACAAAGTCTTGCTATTTTATCTTGTTGCCGACAACATGAAGTTTCTGCTCGCTTCGATGACAATTTTTGCAGCTCTGGCGATAACTTTGGAAGCCGGAAAACAATCTCCGGTTGAAGAGCTTACAGATGAGACCTTTGAGAACTACCTTAATGTGTCTCAGGTTGCAATGGTGGATTTTTTCGCTCCCTGGTAGGTAATCAACACACTAGTCGGTTTTAAAACAGTAGTTCATGCATGTCTCAGTGTAGGTAGTTAAATTCAAATGTTTTAAATAATTCGGCTAAGGAAAAAAAAACACAAAACGAAAACCCTCTGAAATCACAAGGGTCGCATTCTATTGTTCTATTTGAAGTCGATTTTCCTACATTTTGTTTGGTAAACGTCTCATGATACAGTGGCCCAAATTAGTGTCATGTTTTGTCCGTTGCTTTATATTCCACTGGGTATAAAAGTTGAGAACACTGAAGAATCTGGAAGATCTTCAAATACTAAATGTACTCTTCGGTTTTGGAATGATAAAGGCAGTGCTTAAATTCACGTTTTGAACTTAATTGATTATAATGTCACTATCCACTAGCGGAGCATGTTGACGTAGAGAAGCAAATATTGGAAAAGAATTCATAAAAGAACAACGAGTTTTAACGGAGAGATTGATAAGTCAATCACCATCGTAACAAGTGCCGGTGAAGCTCGAGGTAGCCTTCCACTAAACAGTAATAGTACACGCTATGGCGTTTACCATTTGTTAATTAACGTGACCATCATTTGTTATTAGCTCTGTCGCTTATAGACGTGTAAATGTGTATCCATTTCATACTAGTTTTACTTGCGTTTAGCCCCTTCCAAACGATCACGGTTACTGAGTAGCGCAGCAGCGGCGAAAAGGAAAAGGGTTAACCAACACTCGTCTCTGATTTTTTACGAGCCGGCCGACGTTCTTTTAGCAGCTGTTGTGGTTCATTGGCACCCAAAGACTCCAAGTCCTTGCTTGATCTCCTTATTATCGTTGATAAAATGATGAGCTTAACACTGTCACAAATTTCTGGTGAAATGGTAATTAATTTTTATTGCAGGTGCCCGCACTGTCAAAAATTTGCTCCCATTTTCAAAGAGGCAGCTATTAGAGCACAGGGATCGAGATTGAACGTTTTCTTTGCAAAGGTATTCATGAGATTGAGAACATCTTGCGGCTTGTCTTTAATAAACGTTTTTTCTTTCCATTGGTGTGATACCTATCTCTTGGAATGTATAGAT
>JAHPZR010028280.1:17500-24849 GCA_019787425.1 Platygyra sinensis
AAGCGACAGAGCTAATAACAAATGATGGTCACGTTAATTAACAAATGGTAAACGCCATAGCGTGTACTATTACTGTTTAGTGGAAGGCTACCTCGAGCTTCACCGGCACTTGTTACGATGGTGATTGACTTATCAATCTCTCCGTTAAAACTCGTTGTTCTTTTATGAATTCTTTTCCAATATTTGCTTCTCTACGTCAACATGCTCCGCTAGTGGATAGTGACATTATAATCAATTAAGTTCAAAACGTGAATTTAAGCACTGCCTTTATCATTCCAAAACCGAAGAGTACATTTAGTATTTGAAGATCTTCCAGATTCTTCAGTGTTCTCAACTTTTATACCCAGTGGAATATAAAGCAACGGACAAAACATGACACTAATTTGGGCCACTGTATCATGAGACGTTTACCAAACAAAATGTAGGAAAATCGACTTCAAATAGAACAATAGAATGCGACCCTTGTGATTTCAGAGGGTTTTCGTTTTGTGTTTTTTTTTCCTTAGCCGAATTATTTAAAACATTTGAATTTAACTACCTACACTGAGACATGCATGAACTACTGTTTTAAAACCGACTAGTGTGTTGATTACCTACCAGGGAGCGAAAAAATCCACCATTGCAACCTGAGACACATTAAGGTAGTTCTCAAAGGTCTCATCTGTAAGCTCTTCAACCGGAGATTGTTTTCCGGCTTCCAAAGTTATCGCCAGAGCTGCAAAAATTGTCATCGAAGCGAGCAGAAACTTCATGTTGTCGGCAACAAGATAAAATAGCAAGACTTTGTTTGTTGGAACTATAGCTGTTGCTTACAAACGTTGTTCTGGCGCTTGTCTCTAAGCGTAACCTGACAGATATTTGTGTAGAAATCTCTTAGAAATGCGGAAATGTGACTAAACCTGCAGGACCCGTAATGTTTGTTTTATCATGATATGCTCTGTTTAATTCTTTAGTCGGCGACCACCAGAAATACCCGTATAAGCAATTTGTGGGGCACTCACGAATTAAAACACCGTGCAATCACAAGAAACATTTCGCTGTGTTTTCTTACTGAAGCAGCTCACAAGATTACTAGCCCTTTGGTTCTGTTACATAAGAGCCAGAGAATATAAATGTATTTATCGCCGAAAATACTGAGCTTAAAGCAAATCTCATGGAAACAATTGTGCCCCAGTATTAGCAGTAAAAAATTCTTTTATTAAGGTTTTGACTTTAGATCAGTTTATAGAGGAGCTCCGGCGGCCAGAAAAGGAAACCCATAAGTTGATTTTCTCATAGTGATCATGGCTAGCGGTATTGCTCGTGGGCGCGTACGCACGACAGCGACGACGGGACCGACAACAGTGGAGTCGCGCAAGATGACGGCCATACTCCAGATAATAGGTTGACAGAGACAGGTGCAGCCTTGGTTAACCTGAAAACTGGGCCAGGTTGTTCGGAAGCATGTTAACTCTAATCCAGGTTTAAAAGTAAACCAAATTATAACAGTTTCTTTCCTACAAATGCTTTTTGTTTACAGCTTTTTTTGTGTGTCGGGTTTTGTGATTATTAATAAACTCAAAATAGAACGCCAAACAAAAAACTTCACCGCAAAGTTACAAAACTCACCTTATCCTAGGTTAGCCTAATCGGCCTACAGGAGCTCCGCTTTTAGGTTGACCTAAATCTGTATATTAGTAGTCAATCGCAAAGAGGCTCTTGTAGACAGTCGGAATTGTAGTTCGCATTGCACTTGTGACTGAAATCATGACTGCAATTGACTGCAATAGCTTTATTGTGGAAAGGTGTCCTGGGAACGAGATTGAGACTTGATTCCCTTCTTTGAGATACTGGGAACGAGTGCAAGCCATTCTCGTCCACTTTCTCGTCTCCATATCCCTTTTCTCATCTCTTAGCCGACGGGCCGTTGGCTTGAGAATCAGCTCCGCCGGCCAAGAGATAAGAAAAGGGCTGAGAATGGCTTCACTGTGAGAAACTGCAAACAAGCACTGTCGTGTATGTCACATTTCGTGCATGTATGTCATGAAGAAGCCAAGAAGGAGCATGAGAGAGAAGAATAAAGAGAGCACATGGTCGACTTGTTGTGTGCTTCTTTCCGAACTAGTTTCGCTTCTCCAGCTAGTTAAACCTCCCCTAATTTACCGTGTTTTCTCGATTAAACGCCGGCCTCGTTTAAACGCCGGGTCAAAACTGCTAATTTTTAAATAGACGCCGGGGGCGTCGAGCCAACAAGTACAGATGTTCACTAGAAAAGCACTGCTATGACACGTACTGTACGGTATACTGCTTTTGTTATTTTAATAAATGCTTAACGAACAAGTCTGGCGTAACATTAACTGCGATGTACATGCTGTACAACAAAGCAAAATCGAAAATATATAGTAATGTTCACGTTCCTGTTGTTATGACTGACGCACTCTCTTTCTTTTGCTGTTGATACAAACATAAAGGACGTTGGCGACATTGCCGTTTTTAAACTTTAAACGTTTTGTTCTGTTTGCATAAATACTGATTATAATATACACGTGCCGTATGTAATGCCGTATGACTTGTAATACCGTATGTATGAGATACAGGGACATTATGTCAGGTCGGGTCCAAGGGAGAAATCGTCCCGCCTTGACAAACTGCGCACGTATCTCAAAGAATGTGAAATAATACATCATCCTAAAAATGATGAAAATTTTACTTCACTAATTAACGCCGGACCCCGATTAAACGCCGGCTCCAAATAAACGCTGGGGGCGTTTAATTGAGAAAATACGGTATGTACTAAGGGGACACGACATTGGCGACGAGGACAAGCACGTTACAAGATGTCTTTCTGCGAAAATGGCGCTTCAAATGCGATTCCTAAGTTTGATTGTCACTCGGATCCAGCCACGTTGGGACCACGCTGGAAGCGTTGGTTGACATCTTTTGAGTTATTTGCGGATGGCAAAGGTCTCATCATCACTGAGACTACAAATGCAAACACGAGGCAACGAAGAAGAGCGATGCTACTCCATTTAGCAGGCCCAGATGTACAAGAAATCTTCTCTACTCTCGCGGATACTGGCGAAGCAACCGATTACGCCGCCGCTGTAACAGCATTGAATGGATATTTTCTTCCCAAAGCCAATGCAGCCTTCGCCCGCCAGAAATTTCACCAGCTCCAGCAAAAAGAAGGTGACACCGTTTTGCAGTTTGTTACTCGATTAGGAAAAGAAGGAAAGGATTGCAATTTTGGTGCAGACTTTGACAACCAGTTAAGAGACGCTGTCCTGTGTAAATGTAGGTCAGACTATGTAAAGCGTAAACTGCTTGAGGAAAGAGAGGAGCTAACACTCGCTCGCACGTTAGAAATCGCAGAACAGTGTGAAAGTGTAGACCACCAAATGTCTCATCTCAGTGTAAGAGAGGCGAATAAAGAAGATGCAAACAGGGTTTACGAAACACCCGAGCGACCCGATGGTAAACAAAAGCGAAAGAAAAATGGCATTCGGTGCTATCGTTGTGGGTCGAGAGGGCACCTGTACATGGGTAGAGATCCAAAATGCCCTGCTAAGGGTCAGACTTGTCGGAAGTGTAAGGGGAAAGATCATTTTGCTAGCGTCTGCAAAACCAAATCAAAGAATCGAGGAGTTAATCAAGTGCAAGAAGAGCTAGAAGCTAATGAGGAGCAAGTTGATTACGCTTTCAGAGTCACTAATGAAGTTTATTCAAATCTGCTTAAGTTGTCTGTTGGTGGGGTAGAACTAGAAATGTTGGTGGATTCTGGAGCCACCAAAAACATTGTTCATGAGAAAACCTGGGAAAATTTGAAAGCGAAGAAGATCAAATGTAAATCAGAAGCTGCTCCTATTGATAGGAGGCTATATGCCTATGCATCCAGCAAACCCCTCCCAGTAAAAGGTCGTTTTATGTGTGAAGTTTTGATTGGAAAAGGGAAAGCAGAAGCTGAATTCCTAGTCATTAAAGAAACAGGAGTGCCACTCCTGTGCAAAGATACTGCAATGAAGTTAGGTGTGCTGAGAATAGGTGTTGACATCGCTACCGTTGCTGAAACTAAGCAGACACTGCGGCAACAATTCCCTGAAGTATTTAGTCGGATTGGAAAGCTGAAGTCGAAGCAAGTGACATTACATGTAGACCCAAAAGGGAAACCAGTTGCTCAACCGTTGAGGCGAACCCCCTTCAATTTGCAAGAGAAAGTAGAAAAGAAAATTCAAGAGCTGTTGGACTATGATATCATAGAAGAAGTTGATGGGCCTACACCATGGGTGAACCCAGTAGTAATAATCCCAAAAGCGGATGGTGACATTCATCTCTGTGTCGATATGAGGCGAGCAAACGAGGCCATCCTACGTGGGCGACACCCCATACCAACTGTCGATGAGCTGCTACACAGCATGAATGGCTCAAAGGTTTTCAGCAAGCTAGATTTAAAATGGGGATACCACCAGTTGGAGCTTAGTCAAGAGTCACGCCAGATAACCACCTTTGTGACACACAAGGGCTTAAACAGATATAAGCGCCTATTGTTTGGTGTGAGTTCAGGAAGTGAGCTGTACCAACATGAGATATCCACCGCCCTGGCTGGGATAGAGGGTGTTGACAATATCTCCGACGATATCATTGTACATGGCCCAGACCAGAAAACTCACGACCAGCGCCTTCTCAAAACCATGGAACGCCTCAGACGGCATGGTTTGACTCTCAACGCTGACAAATGCCTGTTCAATGTGGACAGACTGGTTTTCATGGGAATTCTTCTGTCTGAAAAAGGAATCGGCCCGACGGAAGAAAGAGTTAGAGCCCTGCAAGAAACAAGAGAGCCGGAAACTGTCAGTAAAGTTCGAAGCTTCTTAGGATTGGCTAATTACAGCAGCAGATTTATTCCCCATTTCGCGACCCTCACAGAACCATTGAGGAAACTAACCAGGAAAGATGTTCCATTCCACTTTGGACCAGAGCAAAAAGCTTCCTTTGAGTCACTTAAGCAAAGCATGGCTGAAGCAGGCACATTGGCATACTTTAACAAGAATGCATCAACCAAAGTCGTTGCAGATGCAAGCCCTGTTGGCCTTGGAGCTGTGTTAATGCAAAACCAGAACAGGGCATGGGTGCCAATCTGCTATGCAAGCCGCAGCCTCACAGAGTGTGAACGAAGATACTCTCAGACAGGGAAGGAGGCCCTTGCCCTTGTTTGGGCATGCGAAAGGTATCATGCGTACACCTATGGAATGCGGTTTGATCTGGTGACCGATCACAAGCCATTGGAAGTGATCTACGGACCCCGTTCCAAACCCAGTGCCCGCATCGAACGTTGGGTAATTCGCTTACAGCCCTATGATTTCCGGGTCGTGTATCCGCCAGGACAGAGCAATGCAGCTGATCCCCTCTCGCGGTTGCTCAGTCAGAACAAAACAACAAATCACCAACATGGTGCAGAAGAGTATGTTCGATTTGCAGCTGTCAGTGCTACACCCGCAGCCCTAACCACACGAGAAGTTGAAGAAGCATCGGCAGTGGATGAAGAGTTGAAAACTCTGAGAGAAGCAATTAAAACTGGTCGATTTGAGATATGTAAGGCTTATGCACCAGCTGCAGGGGAACTGTGTGTGATCGGACAGTTAGTCCTAAGAGGTACCCGTATCGTACTGCCAAGCAAGCTAAGGCCCCAAGCAATATCCTTAGCACATGAGGGACACTTAGGAATTGTAGGAACAAAGCAGAATTTGAGAAGCAAGGTATGGTGGCCTAGTATTGATAAGGCAGCAGAGAAGTTCTGCAAATCTTGCTATGGATGTCAACTGGTTGCACGGCCAAATCCACCTGAGCCGTTGACGTCAACGACATTGCCGGTGGGTCCTTGACAAGACCTGGCTGTAGACCTTCTAGGATCACTTCCATCTGGACACTCGATATTAGTTGTTGTGGACTACTATAGTCGCTACTATGAGTATACACTCATGACATCAACCACCACTGTGAAAGTAATTGATGATCTAGAAGAGATTTTTAGCCGCCACGATCTTCCCAGAACTATCAAGTCCGACGGTGGACCGCGATTCACCTCTGGAGAATTCCAGGAATACTGTGTACAGAATGGAATCATGCATCTCAGGACAACACCGAAATGGCCCCAGGCCAATGGCGAAGTTGAACGACAGAACGCCTCTCTAATAAAGAGAATTCGCATTGCCCAAGCTGAAGGGGTCGACTGGAAGAAGGAGTTAAGAAGATATGTGACGAAATACCGAAGTATTGATCACACCACCACTGGCAAAAGCCCTGCTGAATTGTTGTTCAATAGGAAGATGAGAGGGAAGCTGCCGGAGCTGCATGCTGATTGCCGTTTAGACCTAGAAACTCGGGACAAAGACGCAGAGGTGAAGGCAAAGACCAAGACATATGCCGACAAAGCAGCGAATACGAAACCATCAGATATTACAGTCGGGGATCAAGTACTAGTGAGACAAGAGAGAAAAGACAAATTCTCAACACCATTTAATCCAACGCCCTACCATGTGGTTAGCAAGACTGGCAACAGCGTCATTGTAAAGGCTCCAAGTGGGACCCAATACTCGAGAAACACCACACATGTGAAGAGGTTTATGGTGGATGATCCTGCATCAGCACCCCATACACCGTCTGCTAGCCAAGATGGAATTGTGGTACCCACCACGTTACCAAGTCAAGCCTTAAGTGAATTGACGCCAGCAGCACCTGCCACACCACGGAGTGAACCTCCATCCAAGAGTACACTGTCAGCACCAGCAAGCACAGAGCTTGGAAACGAGGCAGTTGTCGCCCATGGGGACGTTGCAATTGATCGAGCGACAGTACCTAGCACGCCAGCGACACAGAGTTCGACTCAGAGACCTCAGAGGCAGAGGAGACCTCCAGAGAGATACAAAGAATATGTTTTGAAATAATGAACTGATCTCCATGAGATGTTTACTGAGTGGATAAATCGAAGAAGTTTGTGATTAAGATTTTTGTGTTTGAGAACTTTTCTGACTTTGATTTTGAAAGTGTTATTGAGGACACTCATTCGGAGACAATTTGAACTTTTGACTTTGTTGATAAGTTTATCGCATTTACCTTTAAAATTGAGCATTTACCTTTAAAATTGAATTTGTGTAAGTTCTGTTTACGTTCTAGCTCGAAGGATTATTAGACCTTGTTTCCTCAGAGAAAAGGAGGGATGTCGTGTATGTCACATTTCGTGCATGTATGTCATGAAGTAGGCAGGAAGGAGCATGAGAGAGAAGAATAAAGAGAGCACATGGTCGACTTGTTGTGAGCTTCTTTCCGAAATAGTTTCGCTTCTCCAGCTAGTTAAACCTCCCCTAATTTATGTA
>JAHPZR010028281.1:0-25407 GCA_019787425.1 Platygyra sinensis
TGCCTTTCGAGCAGTTCTCTCGTCGTATAGCCGTGCAAACATCTTTCGCAAAAATTTTTGCTGTTTGAATCCTTGCTTTGATCAAACAACAGAGCTGAGAGTCTTTTCACAAAGCTGAAGTGCGTGTTTTCGCCTTGCTTTGTTAACATTAAGTTGATTCTTGGTATTTCACCGCCCTTTTCACTGATCCTGTGAACGATCACTTGCTCTTTTTCCCATCCAAACACGTTAATGGCAAGATTCAGATTCTGCCTCTCCAGCCCGTCAATCTGCGAAACCGATGTTGGAAAATCAATGCCTGTAAAATTGAGTCCGTCTTCTGTTGGGTAGCTTGATGTTCTTGTGACTTTTAAGCCGGGCGGGGCAGGAAATAAAGCTGCTCTAAGCACCCATCCCAAACAATGATTGTCTCTGTTTTGCACATTGATTATTGCTTTCTTATTTTGCAGCTTTTTAGGCAGCGGCATATAGCTTCCTCCGCGAAGTGGTTGGTATTGCGCCACTTTAATGAAAGCTTCCAAAATTTTGTCCATTATCCAACCTGAGCCTCTTTCAGACCAGGCCTCTATCTCACCTTTCACTTCATCAATAAACTGATTTAACAATGTATTTATTATATCCATGTTGTGTTTATTCAAGATTACTGGCTGCATCCGATTAAAATAATGATCAATTTCTTCTACTTTTTCATCTCGAATTATATAAAATCTCACAAGAAGGCTAAATTGTATTTTTGCGCTCTTCAGAGTCTCAACTTCATGCGTGCAAACGTTTATGAACGAATTTTTCGTTTTTTGAAAAAATTTGAACAGGTCTTTGTTGTTTTTTGTAGCCCTCATTTTCCACATGCGCAACCATTCATTGAAATTGTTTCTTTGAATTTCAAACTTGTCACCTATGGCTGGGCTAATTGGGGCTGTGAGCCTTTGATTATCTTCGATCGGGCCATAAAACATTTCAAGGACATCTCTCGAAAAATTCGCAGCAGCCATTGCTTTCTATATTAGCCGCCGCATTTCTTCAATAAAAAAATATTCTGGGGCATATCCTGCAATCTTACACACACATATATAATGAGGCGTTCTGGGACCGGGGATTTGAGTGCCCGACGGCGAGCTTTGCGAGCCGTCGGGTGCCCCAGAATCCCCGGTCCCAGAACCCTCATTATATATGTGTGTACAATGTCATCAACACGCCAATATTACGCTTGAGTTATACATAATTATGCTCTATGAGATTTTTATAGAGTCCTCATTGCGCACTTGTCAAAAAATTCAATTGCCACGTGGTCCGCGATGACTTAAGCCACGTGACAAAATATCGCCTGGCGCAAGTTCAAAAAACACATTCTCCATTGAGGGAATGTTCAGTCATCGCAACATTGTTCTGATTTCTTGATTTTGTCTTAATATTCTAGGCCCAAGCAATCCGCAGAATGTTAAAGTTCAAGCCACTTCTTCTGTCTCAATTCGTGTGACGTGGGATGAACCAGCTGTTCCAAATGGAATCATCAAAGAATACATCATTTCTTATGGAAAAAGCAAGGACTACCAAGGTTATGAGCGAACAGTGACTGGAAACACAATGGAGCGTGTTCTAGATGGTTTGGACAAGCTCACTACTTACTTTATCAAAGTGAGGGGCAAAACTTCCCAGATGGGGAATGCTTCCAAAATAATGAATGCAACAACTTATGAGGACAGTAAGTACTGCGTGACAGCCAGTGGCGAGATAGTGATATGCTTACAGAATAGAATACAAATAGCCCATTGCAGAAAAGTGAGAGCACTGGGGCGAGTTTCTTATATTGATAAGATTGAAAATCTAAACATTTCAGCCGAAATGTTCATGAATGAAAAGCTACTCAACCAAGTTTCAGAGTTTTCAGCGAAAAATTGTCCAAATGGGAGCCTTTCAAAAGTTGCAAAATTCCTTACAAACCCTTATAATTTTTTGGCCTGTCTACCCAAACCATACAAACTCTCTATTTTGGGTGACATTTGAAGAGCTACTACTTTGCCATTTTACTCCTCCAAATACTTCTCTTCGTAGTAAAGACTCTCATATTTAGTTGATTTGAACATCTTAGTTTTTCAAACAAACGGAAAACAACCATACTCTTTTCCAGTCCTCTCACGTTTCTGCAATGGCCTATTTAACACTTCTCAATCAAGCCTAATCATTTCTGCTCCGCTCTCTCGTGGCTTTTCTCCCGAACAACTACTTTTAATCGAGTCTAAGATCTCGTCAGCATCATGAAAACAGAGCTTGTCGAAAACGCTCTTCAAAGTGGAGGAATTTGAAAAACGCCGGCTTTACGTTTTTCGTAAACGGAAAACGTTGTGAAAATAGAGTTTTTCAAAAACGATGGCGATAGGGTAATCATGCGATTTCTCTGCCCAAGTCTTCCTCAACAACAAATCCAAATGGCAAGTGTTTGTTGCGTTTTTGAATTTCACTGGCGCAGTGTGGACGCGCGGAAAAGAGTTGATACGTTTCCAGAGTGAAGGCGCCGTTTTCATATTTCTTCGGCGTTGGTTGGATGGCTCATCGAAAAAACACTAATCAGTGCCAAGAGTTTAAATGTATAGTTTGATTTTGCGGCGTTTATCTTAGCAGTGGGCCTTGAATTCCAGTTTACTCTTGAGACTGACAAGTATCTCTCAATTATTATATGGCAAGATAGTCTTGAGGTAAATCCGAGCGTTCTGATTGGTTCTTTCTTGGTCGGGATTTTGCCATACGGACCATTTCCATGGAAACGGTCATATGCTGTGTATTTTTTTTGTTTTCGAAAGCCGGCAAATTCAAACTACGAAAAGAAAACCTGTAAATACTCTCACCTTCGCAAAGAAAGTATCTAAAAGATTGATATTTTACAGAGCTTACAATAAGAACGAGGAACACAAATATTCACGAAGCGAATTTTATTATCCTGAAGATCTAATGCAGAGACTTAATCAGGCATCGGCGAACGTTAAGGCGAATTTATAAAGAGGCAAAAATGTGCAAACAGAAATAAGAAGATGACCACTGATCTGAACACTCTTCTCCACTAATTGTAAGGTAACGGTATGACAAATGAAAGAGTTAAAACCTTACCTGCAACGGAGCTTGACCACTTCTTGTCCACTGAAATGTTTTATGAACAAACATGACAAACGCAGGAAACACGGACAAGAGCACAAGCCAGCAACAGTTTCCAATTTTCAACGCGGAATTGTCCAGAATGAAAAGAAGCGTCGAACTGTTATCGAGAGAGACGACGAGGATTGACGTTCAGACTGCCTCTTCTTTAGCTGTGTATATCATGTACATGTTTGAATGATTTTCACAGCAACGAACTTTGACATTTCTTCATCCATATTTTGAGATGCGCAAGTTAAAATATTCCATGCAGGATCGACATAAACCATTTCCCGAATTTCAGCAAACTGCAGCTGTTGAGACTTTTGACACATTCCGTTACAAATCGTTCTTGAAGCCTTGTTTATATTCAACATGATTTATGTTCATTGAATTTGTTTTCAAGCTCGTGGTAGCTTGTTCTTTTTTGGTTGCTCGCGTCATCAAAAACACACCGAAGAAGCCCTTTGAATCAGTCAAGTGACCGGAAGTGCGTTTTAACAGAAAACAAACAAGCATCACCCGAGTGTGCCATATAATAAACTACTTACTAACCTAGCTAGCTCGAGCCGTACCGGGAAATATTGGCCCTCGGTCATTTTGTACGGACCTCGCTGCGCTCGGTCCGTACTGCTCGGGCCAATATTCCCCGGTACGGCCCTCGCGCTCGGTTAGTAAGAGGTTAATATTGTACATTATTATATGGCTTTGTCTCACAAGGACTGGGAACTACCAAATTCACGAATTTGATTGGCTAAAATGGATATTGACCGCGGTCCAGATTTTCCCATCTAGACCGGCAGCTAAACCAGTTATGCTTAGAAGTGAAAAAGTTGCGAACTAAAATGCAAAATCATCGACTGTTTTCATCTAAGAATATTTATTTCTGTAAGCGTCAAAAAGCTGATGAGAATATAAAGTAAAGAGGACGAGCAAACTTTGGAAGAATTAAATTCGGCCGCTCATCACCGTTTGCAAGCAAACTGACACTTAGTACAAAGCAGTTACATTAAACGAATTAAATTGTTCTTGTTTTTGCCATATAATAAACATCTAAGTCGGTCTCTATGGGAGAATCTTGACCTCGGTCGTGTGTCAACAGACCTCACTGCGTTCGGTCTGTACTTACGACCTCGGTCAAGATTCTCCCATACAGATCTCTTGCTCTGTTAATAAGAGCTGAATTGTGACCGTGGAAATGCTTCAACAGTGGAACGTCATTGGCGCAAATGCCGATTGATTTTGATAGTGGAGTTATCTCTAAAAATCTAAGTAAAACTGTCGCTTTGCAAGCTCTATATCGAACATATTTTCTACTTGAAGTTCGAATCATGTGTTTGTTCAACGAAAACTAACAAAACGCAAGTTGCTTGAGGTAAACGATCGAGCGGTTATTTTGCGAAAATGTAATTTGCTTTGTTTCACGTCATGATTATTCCCGTGCTCATAGCTTTCTTATAAATTTACTTCCATCGCAATCTTTCGTTATTTCGTGGTCAAGTCAAATTTGGTGTGTGAAATCTTTAGCTTTCGTCAGTCATCCGTCACGACTTCGAAAATAAAAATAAAATCGAGAAAGAAATCTTGTGCTGTGGCGTTTGCCGGGCAAATCGCCAAGAAAATTACTGCGAGTCGATTATTTACCAGTGAGACCATATGGAGCACGTAAACCGCTTTTGTTTTTAAATTGGTTTTGAATGATCAACGTTTATGTCGTTAAACCGCGGGCTAGTCTGAGAATTAAGAAAATGGATAGCGCAAAGATATGTATTTTTTTTCTTACGCGCGACTTCCCATTGTAGAAATTCCAAGAAAATGGCTTTTCATGTTGATCTTGCACGACACTGTTTAATCTTATATGTTAAATCAGAAAGTAGATCCTTGTTGCGATTGGAATTAAGCTTAGGGGGTAATAAAAAAGTCGACTAAGGCGTTTTTTTAAGGTTCGTTTTATGCGTATTTTTATTTTATAACTGTAACAGAGAAAGGCATAAATGACATGACATGTACAGTACAAGTAGTCGAGTAACTTCCCTTTTGTGACGTGAATGTAACAGTTACAGTACAACGTTGATAGAATGTACAGTGAAATTGCCAATCGATATTTAATCAATACATGCAAATGTTCGGTCACAATCAAACCTAATGCGTTAATCATTGAATTTATCTTGATTGGGTTTGGTAGTTGTGCAATATCAACTCAGATTCACCTAAATTCATCTATAGCCAATCAAACTCAATCAAATGTTTGGTACAATCAAACCTTTATGCAATCAAACACAATTAAAGTTCACCAGTTTGATCGGGACCTACTTGTATTATTGAATGTTGATCAACTGACTACGCCAGGCATTCATACCCAGTTTCAACAGGTTTCTAAGCTACATGTAGTGTGGTCTTAAAATGTACACTAACCCAGGAACATGGATTGCGGTAATGAAATGTACTAAGCTTGTTGATATTTGTTTTTCTTTTTTCCTCGAGCGAAATCAAATTGATTGAGCTCAATTGGTTTTACTGAGTTTGTTAATTGATAGTTTACAGCAAACAAATGGAGCTTGATTGTGTTTGGTTGTCGAAGAAATCACAAAACAATCAAACCATTGGATTGAGTTTGATTAAGTGTGATTGGTTTTTGGTGTTCAGTTTGGTTCAATTGATTATGCCAGGCTCAACTACAATTCTCTACTGGAGTTGATTGAATAAATTCCGACAAATGTTGTGTGATAGAGTGTGTTTTGATGTCATTGAATTATTCTATACAAATAATTCACATGCACAAATTCTTTTATTTTGATCACTATTAGCTTGGGAAAAAGGGTTTACTTTGAACTGCGTTCATGCTTAATTAGTTTTTTGAATTACTGAGGCAATCTAAAATTAATCCATAGACTCTCTCCTCTTTATTTTTTTTTTTGGCATGCACACAAGCCTTCAGTGGAGGTATGACTCCTAGTTAAAGTTATTATGATCTATACATGTATATCATGTACATGTATGCCAACTTTCCTGGATGGTCTTGCTTCCACTTGCCAAACGAGCAAGTGAATTGTGATTTGTGCTCGCCCAACACTTTAGACGCTCTCATGGGCGAGCGGGCGAGTGCTAATGTCCAACTCTGTTCATGTGGCCTGCTGGTGAATGAATCAACAGGGTTCAACTTTACTACATGTAATAGTGTAGACGTACATCATTTCCTTTGCAGTGATTTTTTTTTCATTTTGATGATTGTTTGTATAACCATCAGGTTGTTCCACACCAGAGATTGGCATGACTAAAGGCAGCATTCCTGACAAGGATATCACAGCATCATCAGAACTGGATTCTGACTCATCTGCTTCTAACGCAAGATTGGGAAACACAAAGGCATGGATTCCAAGATCAAATGACCAACATCCATGGATACAAGTGAATCTACAGTATAGGAGAAATCTATTTGCTATTGTTACACAAGGCTTCAATGGTTCTTTTGTTAAGTCGTATTATGTGAGTTATGGTGATGATGGAAATAACTGGACAAACTATACTGTTCAAGGAACAATAAAGGTAAATAAATATTTGTTACAGACTATTAATTTAAACTAATAGTATAGTAGACCATCAGTTTATTATTTTGCTTTTCAGGGTACAGTGAATTTATTAATATTTATAAACATGTTTTGCTTTTATCTTTCATTTTATAATTATTTTATACAAATTTGTTACTTATGTTTCAGTTTTAGTTATAGTATACATACTGTGTGATTGTAGTTTCACATAGATTTATTAATGTTGCAGACACACACTTTGCAAATTTATGTCAATGTGCAGTAACATTATTACTACTGACAGGCATATTAAAGTTACAAAATTATGCACAGGTCTGCAATGATTAACATGGTCAGGGAATCTGATAGGTCAAAGAAAAAAGTCAAATTTTACAGGATTTTCAGAGACAAATTCTCAGAAAAATGGATGGTTTGTGGGAAATTTGCAGTAATCTTCAGGGCAAAATTGGTAGAAAAATGATCGGTAAAAATGGCTGATTTCATGGCAATTTTCTTGGCAAATTTGTTGGAATGCGATCTGTTTTGCACTGATTTGACCAATGTTTTTAATAAAAAGACAGTAATTTTGCCATTTTTCGGGACAATAATGCAATAACAACTGTACAGCAACAGAAACAATGACTACTTAGAAATGTTGCCTTCTTAAAACTAGCATTTTGAGCAGCTCATTTGGACTGTCATACTTATTATTAATGAAGCCTTTAAAGGGGCAAAAGCAACAATCAGCACGACCCTGAAAACCAGTGACATGGGAATTTCTAATCTGGCATGCGTAGACAGTTACTTATTTGGACTTTTTTCTTGTGTAGAAATTGTATTCCCTTAATATGAAGGCCTCAAATGTCAGAAACTTGTCTTTCCAACATGTACAGGGCTTCTGATATTTCTCGCGGTCGTGGAGCCGCGAATTTCAAGTAAGTCCGCGAAATTCACAAAAACACGCGAAATCCCGCGAAATTCACCAGAATCTTACCAAAAAGATGTCGGCACAACATATTTGAAAGTTATCTTGGCTGTTGGGGCTGCTTACTCGCTGTAAACTTCAGAATTCACCTTGAAACTTCGTTACTGCAGCGAGTAAAAACAGGCGTTCCTAGCGTAGACCGTGGAAACTGGAGATGAGAGTGTGACAGCTTGTTTTATCGTGTGCTCGCTCTTTGTGAAGAATGTTGTGTTTTGTGAAGGCTTTGTGAATGCCTTATACGTTCATCTCACCTACAAAGATGACGATCTTTTTCGGAACGGTTCGGTCTACGAATGATACATGTAATGCCTGAAAACCTGCAAAATGAGCAAAGTTCATGCTCGTTCTCACAAGATAACAAATAAGCCATGTGCAAGTTCGTACTACAAAAACACTGTGACTACCGACTTGAAAAACAAACTACGATGCTGAGAAGTGCGCCTCAGGTGTTAAAAAAGTGAAGAATCGTCGTAAACAGACTTTCGAAGGTGAGGCAAACAACATACATTTGAATAAAGAATGAATGGGAAAATAATGTGTTTTTAATATCCTGATTCTTTTATTTGTTTTTATCATGTTAAGGTGGCTCAATAGGGTTATGGAAGATTACGAAGCGCGCGCCAGTGGCCTCAATCGAAAGTTAATATTCTCGTTCTTTTTGCTATTTTCCTAATCAAAGCTACTGAAACATAACAAACAAGGGCCAAAATTCGCTGTTCAACAGTCACCTCTGATATCAAGGCTTTTAGTCTCAAATTAAAACTACTCAAACATCGCCATTTTTTAACGTCTGTTTGGCTTTGATTTCAATTTTCTTCAATTTCCTTCGGTAAAATTTTCTGATATGCTCAAACCGGGTAGAGTCTGGCAAGAAGAAACTTTTAAAATCGAAAAAAGTAGGGGTTGTCAAGGTGGGTTTTTCGTTTTTAGCATTTTTGCTTTTTTTTGGCTGAACGAAAACCTTGTCTTACAAATTTTTCTGATAAATTGAAAGCAAGGAATTGAAAGCTAATAAGGAGTAACTTCTCTGCCAAATCTTAAGGAATTTCACCGAAGGAAATTCGAGAAATCTGATAAGGATTTTTCTATTTTTTCACCTCAATGGCAATAACGTCATCAGAATAGGAACTCGCCAAGATCGCTATGTGAGCATGCGCGAATTTACGAACCACGCGGTTTTGTCGATGAGCGACTTGACAATGGCGGTCTCATCAAAATACACACAAGACCTTTCCGTCCAAATCATTTTCTTTACTTTTTCTTTTAAATGGTTTCTCTGTTTCTACTTCTGGGTCGGGTTGTTCAAAGCCCGATTAAGCTAACCCAGGGTTAGCGAGAACTTTGATTTCAGTTTTGTAATTTTTTGGTGAAGTGTTCTGTTTATATTGTTTGCCCTTCAGTTTTGAGCTGTAGTAATCTCAAACTACACCAAACATTAGAGGTGAAGAACATTTTTAAACACGAAAACATAATGCTTCAGTTAACATTTAACCCTGGGTTAACGTTAACCGGCTTTCGAACAACCCGGCCCAGGGCTGTAATTTGAGCTATATTGTTGACTTGTTTGCTGCTTTGCATGAGCTTGCGTCAGCTAGCGCGCGCACATTACTAAAGCTCGCATCATAGGTGCGCGCGCTCTTAAAACCCTATTGAGCCACCTTAAATAAGCTTATTTGTGAAGTACGATTTCATATTGCGGTATGAAGCTTAAGTAAATGCTATAAGAGCGTCTAGTTTCATTGGAAATGTTCCTCAAATCAGCGCAAGACCAATCGCTTTCCAGCGAAATTTGCTCGGGAAGCTCCCACGAAATCGGCCGTTCTTTACGTTCTTTCAGCGAAACTGGCCTCGAAAATTCACGCAAAATTCATGCAAAATCGGCCGTTTTTTGGTGAATTTGTCGCTGAAAATCCCACGAAATTTGCCTTTTTTTCCCGCGACCTACCAGAAGCCCCCCATGTACCAAAACACAGATCTTTCCTCGTGAAAACATAAAGTCCACTTGTTAAAATAGGAACTTCAAGTGACTGTATCAATTTTCTTCTTATTTTCCATAGCTTAAGATCAAGCGTCAAAGAAACGGTAGTTTGTCGGTGAAATGTGAAGTAATTGAAAACTTGAAATATGCATGATAGCTTTCATTTATCGACATGGGGTTTTAACAATATGCAAATTTCGCTTTGAAGCGTTTTTCATTCCATAAAATTAATGTCTTGTTTGACCAACAGTGCTTTGTATAAAGAAACTTATGGGAATGCATAACAAAGATACATGTAGACATTTACATATATTATATATGTTGCAGTTAATTTTTGGTGTCAGTTAATTTTATAATTTTATTAGTTAGTTTTTTTCTAACTAGGGTTTTTTTTTTGGGGGGGGGGGGTGTTTCTCAAAAAGAGTAACACACTCACCACCAGCTCTTATTGACCCCCCCTATCCCTATTGACCCCCTGACCCTATCCCTAGACCTAGCCCCCCAAGTTTTTTTTTTTATTATTATTTTGCACTCATCTGGATTTGAACTCCAAACCTCTGACTTTGAAGTCCATCTTCATCTCCACTATGCCACACAAGCAATCATTGCAAATGTGTTCATATCTGTTGGTCTAATAAGTTATTGGTCCCAGACTCACCCTTCCCCTTTGACACAAATTACAGGTGTAATCTGGTTTGGAAATTTCAACCCAGTTTAAAAAATATGAACCAGTTAAAAAAAAAATCACCTGGTTAGAAAAAAACTAACTAGTTAAAAATAAAATCACCTAGTTAGAAAAACTAACTGGTTAAATTATAAATTAAATTAACTGAAACCAAAAATTAACTGCAACATATACATGTATGTTCTACTGCTAAGGGTTAGGATTAGCTGGATTATTACTCATTATTTATTAAATTAATTTACTTTATTTTTAAAGAAATGGAAAGGCAATGCTGATGATAATAAATACGTAACAGAGGTGTTCAGTCCTTTTGTTGTGGCTCAGTACATAAGGTTGCATCCTACAGACTGCTCTAACCAGTGTGCATTCAGATTGGAATTTTATGGCTGCAATGTCACTACTGGTAAGAGAGTATGTATGTAGATGTAAATCAATGTTAAATGTATTTACTACAATAGTAGATGTTTCTTGTGCAGTGTTTCAGCCAGGAAATTTTACTTGAGGGCCAAAGTGGCCCCTGAAGACTTGTTTTAGGGGCCAATGTTTTACAAAAGGGAGCAATAGATAATAATTGGTAAAAAATCATGACAAGACGCAAGTAGGTCTGGACTGGAAGTACTCGATTTCCGAATTAATTAAGTTGCGGTTTACTTTGTGATTGAATTTCTGTCAACAGAGAGATGAAAACCGGAATCAAATAGGATTAAAATAGGATTAACATATTAAGATCAAATGAAAGATTGACGATTGATGTATCTCATGACTCACATATGTCAGTAACTTGATAAGAATGAATCGAAGGTCAAATTTGTGCAATTCGTGCGGTTAAGTGACTCTGAGGCAGGGATCTTTGCTCTTCTCTCAGGTCTGAAGTGCTCAGTTGTTAGATCTTAACAAGGCATGGTAAGTTCTTAGTAGAAAAGCTTGTGGGGAGAGGGCGGCAAAATAGTTCTCTCGTAACAAGTTACCGGCGCGCTTTCCAGATGATGTCGTGAGGGTAAACTGCAGCACTTTTTGCACAGTTAATGGGGCAGCGTTTGAAGGGAAGGCTTCCTCAGAAGATTACCTGTACATCATGGTTTCGTCATTTGTGACATTAATTTCTTCAGTATTTACCAGATTCTGGTGTATTTAAAGCGGATGCATTTAAGAGGTTAAGCTACTAAGTGGCCTTCATCACAGTGTTTTGATCGATTGAGTCAATATTAAATAACAACAACAGACCGATGGTGCGCTCACTCACGTGGCAGGGATTTGACCCCTGTTGCAAAGGCCACAGCGAATCACCGTTTGGAGATGCTAATGTCTTCATCAGTTGTGTTGTCACAAAGTTATGTGGATGAACATTTTGGCTGCTTCTTACTAACACCGCCAAGAAGCAACGGCAAAGAGGTAAGCTTTAAGAGTTTGTTGTCCGCTTAAAATTTCAGGCAACTGGATAAAAGAAAGGTCTTAAAATCGTGTTTATCATATATTTTCAAGCCATCTGATTTTTGAGTCTCTGGCTTTTGCTTTGAAAGCTTTTTGAAACGTTGCATGTTTTTATTTTGTTTTATCCTCCTTCTTTCTTGCATCTCACAAAGAACACAAAACAAAGACTACAGTGTAATCTTTGAATGTCAGCCATCCCCTCCCCTTTACCCATGGGGGACACGGGAGACCAGAGAACAGAAGAGATCGTTTTCGCTGTCACGCAATCAAAAAAAATAAATCGAAAACAATCCAGTGAAAGAAGCTTGGAAATTGTGATGTTGTAGAAGATAAATAAATAAGACACTTTTCCAAGTTTTAGGCCTGTGCATTTCCCTAACCTTCAGATATTCGTCGAAATGTTTCACGGCAGAAATTCACAATTTCCGTTTTTCATTTTAAAGATGATTTCCAGTCCGTACTGCGCAGTCTCAGTACCCTCATGTTTATAAACATTATAACGGCTCACTCAATGGAATGTGAATCGATGTTATTCGTTAAAAACCACATACCTTATCTTTGAGGCCTTTCAAATTATTTTTCCAACAGTTTCATTGAGTTTTACAGCTGCAAAGTTGTTTCATCAAGTGATATGAGAAAGAACAAAGCATTAAGCTTTGACGCTTCGCATCCATAATGGCGGTTGTTTTTAAACTTCCAATTTACTTCATGTAAGTAGTTGCGAAATGTTCACATTTCGTGACGTCTTACATGAAACAAAACAAAAAACGTAAACAAACTCTCGAGAGTGCGCAGTACGGACTGGAAATCAGCTTTAACTGCTCAGTTATCGCCAAGGTTTACAGTGGCATCCAGACATTTCGCCGGAGTGTGCCGCTGTTGCCTTTAATAATTTCTGTTTTTCATTTTAACTGCTCAGTTATCACCAAGGTTTACAGTGGCACACTCGGACGAAACGTCTGGATGCCACTGTAAACCTTGGTGATAACTGAGCAGTTAAAATGAAAAACAGAAATTATTAAAGGCAACAGCGGCACACTCCGGCGAAATGTCTGGATGCCACTGTAAACCTTGGCGATAACTGAGCAGTTAAAGCTGATTTCCAGTCCGTACTGCGCACTCTCGAGAGTTTGTTTACGTTTTTTGTTTTGTTTCATGTAAGACGTCACGAAATGTGAACATTTCGCAACTACTTACATGAAGTAAATTGGAAGTTTAAAAACAACCGCCATTATGGATGCGAAGCGTCAAAGCTTAATGCTTTGTTCTTTCTCATATCACTTGATGAAACAACTTTGCAGCTGTAAAACTCAATGAAACTGTTGGAAAAATAATTTGAAAGGCCTCAAAGATAAGGTATGTGGTTTTTAACGAATAACATCGATTCACATTCCATTGAGTGAGCCGTTATAATGTTTATAAACATGAGGGTACTGAGACTGCGCAGTACGGACTGGAAATCATCTTTAAAATGAAAAACGGAAATTGTGAATTTCTGCCGTGAAACATTTCGACGAATATCTGAAGGTTAGGGAAATGCACAGGCCTAAAACTTGGAAAAGTGTCTTATTTATTTATCTTCTACAACATCACAATTTCCAAGCTTCTTTCACTGGATTGTTTTCGATTTATTTTTTTTGATTGCGTGACAGCGAAAACGATCTCTTCTGTTCTCTGGTCTCCCGTGTCCCCCATGGGTAAAGGGGAGGGGATGGCTGACATTCAAAGATTACACTGTAGTCTTTGTTTTGTGTTCTTTGTGAGATGCAAGAAAGAAGGAGGATAAAACAAAATAAAAACATGCAACGTTTCAAAAAGCTTTCAAAGCAAAAGCCAGAGACTCAAAAATCAGATGGCTTGAAAATATATGATAAACACGATTTTAAGACCTTTCTTTTATCCAGTTGCCTGAAATTTTAAGCGGACAACAAACTCTTAAAGCTTACCTCTTTGCCGTTGCTTCTTGGCGGTGTTAGTAAGAAGCAGCCAAAATGTTCATCCACATAACTTTGTGACAACACAACTGATGAAGACATTAGCATCTCCAAACGGTGATTCGCTGTGGCCTTTGCAACAGGGGTCAAATCCCTGCCACGTGAGTGAGCGCACCATCGGTCTGTTGTTGTTATTTAATATTGACTCAATCGATCAAAACACTGTGATGAAGGCCACTTAGTAGCTTAACCTCTTAAATGCATCCGCTTTAAATACACCAGAATCTGGTAAATACTGAAGAAATTAATGTCACAAATGACGAAACCATGATGTACAGGTAATCTTCTGAGGAAGCCTTCCCTTCAAACGCTGCCCCATTAACTGTGCAAAAAGTGCTGCAGTTTACCCTCACGACATCATCTGGAAAGCGCGCCGGTAACTTGTTACGAGAGAACTATTTTGCCGCCCTCTCCCCACAAGCTTTTCTACTAAGAACTTACCATGCCTTGTTAAGATCTAACAACTGAGCACTTCAGACCTGAGAGAAGAGCAAAGATCCCTGCCTCAGAGTCACTTAACCGCACGAATTGCACAAATTTGACCTTCGATTCATTCTTATCAAGTTACTGACATATGTGAGTCATGAGATACATCAATCGTCAATCTTTCATTTGATCTTAATATGTTAATCCTATTTTAATCCTATTTGATTCCGGTTTTCATCTCTCTGTTGACAGAAATTCAATCACAAAGTAAACCGCAACTTAATTAATTCGGAAATCGAGTACTTCCAGTCCAGACCTACTTGCGTCTTGTCATGATTTTTTACCAATTATTATCTATTGCTCCCTTTTGTAAAACATTGGCCCCTAAAACAAGTCTTCAGGGGCCACTTTGGCCCTCAAGTAAAATTTCCTGGCTGAAACACTGCACAAGAAACATCTACTATTGTAGTAAATACATTTAACATTGATTTACATCTACATACATACTCTCTTACCAGTAGTGACATTGCAGCCATAAAATTCCAATCTGAATGCACACTGGTTAGAGCAGTCTGTAGGATGCAACCTTATGTACTGAGCCACAACAAAAGGACTGAACACCTCTGTTACGTATTTATTATCATCAGCATTGCCTTTCCATTTCTTTAAAAATAAAGTAAATTAATTTAATAAATAATGAGTAATAATCCAGCTAATCCTAACCCTTAGCAGTAGAACATACATGTATATGTTGCAGTTAATTTTTGGTTTCAGTTAATTTAATTTATAATTTAACCAGTTAGTTTTTCTAACTAGGTGATTTTATTTTTAACTAGTTAGTTTTTTTCTAACCAGGTGATTTTTTTTTTAACTGGTTCATATTTTTTAAACTGGGTTGAAATTTCCAAACCAGATTACACCTGTAATTTGTGTCAAAGGGGAAGGGTGAGTCTGGGACCAATAACTTATTAGACCAACAGATATGAACACATTTGCAATGATTGCTTGTGTGGCATAGTGGAGATGAAGATGGACTTCAAAGTCAGAGGTTTGGAGTTCAAATCCAGATGAGTGCAAAATAATAATAAAAAAAAAAACTTGGGGGGCTAGGTCTAGGGATAGGGTCAGGGGGTCAATAGGGATAGGGGGGGTCAATAAGAGCTGGTGGTGAGTGTGTTACTCTTTTTGAGAAACACCCCCCCCCCCCAAAAAAAAAACCCTAGTTAGAAAAAAACTAACTAATAAAATTATAAAATTAACTGACACCAAAAATTAACTGCAACATATATAATATATGTAAATGTCTACATGTATCTTTGTTATGCATTCCCATAAGTTTCTTTATACAAAGCACTGTTGGTCAAACAAGACATTAATTTTATGGAATGAAAAACGCTTCAAAGCGAAATTTGCATATTGTTAAAACCCCATGTCGATAAATGAAAGCTATCATGCATATTTCAAGTTTTCAATTACTTCACATTTCACCGACAAACTACCGTTTCTTTGACGCTTGATCTTAAGCTATGGAAAATAAGAAGAAAATTGATACAGTCACTTGAAGTTCCTATTTTAACAAGTGGACTTTATGTTTTCACGAGGAAAGATCTGTGTTTTGGTACATGGGGGGCTTCTGGTAGGTCGCGGGAAAAAAAGGCAAATTTCGTGGGATTTTCAGCGACAAATTCACCAAAAAACGGCCGATTTTGCATGAATTTTGCGTGAATTTTCGAGGCCAGTTTCGCTGAAAGAACGTAAAGAACGGCCGATTTCGTGGGAGCTTCCCGAGCAAATTTCGCTGGAAAGCGATTGGTCTTGCGCTGATTTGAGGAACATTTCCAATGAAACTAGACGCTCTTATAGCATTTACTTAAGCTTCATACCGCAATATGAAATCGTACTTCACAAATAAGCTTATTTAAGGTGGCTCAATAGGGTTTTAAGAGCGCGCGCACCTATGATGCGAGCTTTAGTAATGTGCGCGCGCTAGCTGACGCAAGCTCATGCAAAGCAGCAAACAAGTCAACAATATAGCTCAAATTACAGCCCTGGGCCGGGTTGTTCGAAAGCCGGTTAACGTTAACCCAGGGTTAAATGTTAACTGAAGCATTATGTTTTCGTGTTTAAAAATGTTCTTCACCTCTAATGTTTGGTGTAGTTTGAGATTACTACAGCTCAAAACTGAAGGGCAAACAATATAAACAGAACACTTCACCAAAAAATTACAAAACTGAAATCAAAGTTCTCGCTAACCCTGGGTTAGCTTAATCGGGCTTTGAACAACCCGACCCAGAAGTAGAAACAGAGAAACCATTTAAAAGAAAAAGTAAAGAAAATGATTTGGACGGAAAGGTCTTGTGTGTATTTTGATGAGACCGCCATTGTCAAGTCGCTCATCGACAAAACCGCGTGGTTCGTAAATTCGCGCATGCTCACATAGCGATCTTGGCGAGTTCCTATTCTGATGACGTTATTGCCATTGAGGTGAAAAAATAGAAAAATCCTTATCAGATTTCTCGAATTTCCTTCGGTGAAATTCCTTAAGATTTGGCAGAGAAGTTACTCCTTATTAGCTTTCAATTCCTTGCTTTCAATTTATCAGAAAAATTTGTAAGACAAGGTTTTCGTTCAGCCAAAAAAAAGCAAAAATGCTAAAAACGAAAAACCCACCTTGACAACCCCTACTTTTTTCGATTTTAAAAGTTTCTTCTTGCCAGACTCTACCCGGTTTGAGCATATCAGAAAATTTTACCGAAGGAAATTGAAGAAAATTGAAATCAAAGCCAAACAGACGTTAAAAAATGGCGATGTTTGAGTAGTTTTAATTTGAGACTAAAAGCCTTGATATCAGAGGTGACTGTTGAACAGCGAATTTTGGCCCTTGTTTGTTATGTTTCAGTAGCTTTGATTAGGAAAATAGCAAAAAGAACGAGAATATTAACTTTCGATTGAGGCCACTGGCGCGCGCTTCGTAATCTTCCATAACCCTATTGAGCCACCTTAACATGATAAAAACAAATAAAAGAATCAGGATATTAAAAACACATTATTTTCCCATTCATTCTTTATTCAAATGTATGTTGTTTGCCTCACCTTCGAAAGTCTGTTTACGACGATTCTTCACTTTTTTAACACCTGAGGCGCACTTCTCAGCATCGTAGTTTGTTTTTCAAGTCGGTAGTCACAGTGTTTTTGTAGTACGAACTTGCACATGGCTTATTTGTTATCTTGTGAGAACGAGCATGAACTTTGCTCATTTTGCAGGTTTTCAGGCATTACATGTATCATTCGTAGACCGAACCGTTCCGAAAAAGATCGTCATCTTTGTAGGTGAGATGAACGTATAAGGCATTCACAAAGCCTTCACAAAACACAACATTCTTCACAAAGAGCGAGCACACGATAAAACAAGCTGTCACACTCTCATCTCCAGTTTCCACGGTCTACGCTAGGAACGCCTGTTTTTACTCGCTGCAGTAACGAAGTTTCAAGGTGAATTCTGAAGTTTACAGCGAGTAAGCAGCCCCAACAGCCAAGATAACTTTCAAATATGTTGTGCCGACATCTTTTTGGTAAGATTCTGGTGAATTTCGCGGGATTTCGCGTGTTTTTGTGAATTTCGCGGACTTACTTGAAATTCGCGGCTCCACGACCGCGAGAAATATCAGAAGCCCTGTACATGTTGGAAAGACAAGTTTCTGACATTTGAGGCCTTCATATTAAGGGAATACAATTTCTACACAAGAAAAAAGTCCAAATAAGTAACTGTCTACGCATGCCAGATTAGAAATTCCCATGTCACTGGTTTTCAGGGTCGTGCTGATTGTTGCTTTTGCCCCTTTAAAGGCTTCATTAATAATAAGTATGACAGTCCAAATGAGCTGCTCAAAATGCTAGTTTTAAGAAGGCAACATTTCTAAGTAGTCATTGTTTCTGTTGCTGTACAGTTGTTATTGCATTATTGTCCCGAAAAATGGCAAAATTACTGTCTTTTTATTAAAAACATTGGTCAAATCAGTGCAAAACAGATCGCATTCCAACAAATTTGCCAAGAAAATTGCCATGAAATCAGCCATTTTTACCGATCATTTTTCTACCAATTTTGCCCTGAAGATTACTGCAAATTTCCCACAAACCATCCATTTTTCTGAGAATTTGTCTCTGAAAATCCTGTAAAATTTGACTTTTTTCTTTGACCTATCAGATTCCCTGACCATGTTAATCATTGCAGACCTGTGCATAATTTTGTAACTTTAATATGCCTGTCAGTAGTAATAATGTTACTGCACATTGACATAAATTTGCAAAGTGTGTGTCTGCAACATTAATAAATCTATGTGAAACTACAATCACACAGTATGTATACTATAACTAAAACTGAAACATAAGTAACAAATTTGTATAAAATAATTATAAAATGAAAGATAAAAGCAAAACATGTTTATAAATATTAATAAATTCACTGTACCCTGAAAAGCAAAATAATAAACTGATGGTCTACTATACTATTAGTTTAAATTAATAGTCTGTAACAAATATTTATTTACCTTTATTGTTCCTTGAACAGTATAGTTTGTCCAGTTATTTCCATCATCACCATAACTCACATAATACGACTTAACAAAAGAACCATTGAAGCCTTGTGTAACAATAGCAAATAGATTTCTCCTATACTGTAGATTCACTTGTATCCATGGATGTTGGTCATTTGATCTTGGAATCCATGCCTTTGTGTTTCCCAATCTTGCGTTAGAAGCAGATGAGTCAGAATCCAGTTCTGATGATGCTGTGATATCCTTGTCAGGAATGCTGCCTTTAGTCATGCCAATCTCTGGTGTGGAACAACCTGATGGTTATACAAACAATCATCAAAATGAAAAAAAAATCACTGCAAAGGAAATGATGTACGTCTACACTATTACATGTAGTAAAGTTGAACCCTGTTGATTCATTCACCAGCAGGCCACATGAACAGAGTTGGACATTAGCACTCGCCCGCTCGCCCATGAGAGCGTCTAAAGTGTTGGGCGAGCACAAATCACAATTCACTTGCTCGTTTGGCAAGTGGAAGCAAGACCATCCAGGAAAGTTGGCATACATGTACATGATATACATGTATAGATCATAATAACTTTAACTAGGAGTCATACCTCCACTGAAGGCTTGTGTGCATGCCAAAAAAAAAAATAAAGAGGAGAGAGTCTATGGATTAATTTTAGATTGCCTCAGTAATTCAAAAAACTAATTAAGCATGAACGCAGTTCAAAGTAAACCCTTTTTCCCAAGCTAATAGTGATCAAAATAAAAGAATTTGTGCATGTGAATTATTTGTATAGAATAATTCAATGACATCAAAACACACTCTATCACACAACATTTGTCGGAATTTATTCAATCAACTCCAGTAGAGAATTGTAGTTGAGCCTGGCATAATCAATTGAACCAAACTGAACACCAAAAACCAATCACACTTAATCAAACTCAATCCAATGGTTTGATTGTTTTGTGATTTCTTCGACAACCAAACACAATCAAGCTCCATTTGTTTGCTGTAAACTATCAATTAACAAACTCAGTAAAACCAATTGAGCTCAATCAATTTGATTTCGCTCGAGGAAAAAAGAAAAACAAATATCAACAAGCTTAGTACATTTCATTACCGCAATCCATGTTCCTGGGTTAGTGTACATTTTAAGACCACACTACATGTAGCTTAGAAACCTGTTGAAACTGGGTATGAATGCCTGGCGTAGTCAGTTGATCAACATTCAATAATACAAGTAGGTCCCGATCAAACTGGTGAACTTTAATTGTGTTTGATTGCATAAAGGTTTGATTGTACCAAACATTTGATTGAGTTTGATTGGCTATAGATGAATTTAGGTGAATCTGAGTTGATATTGCACAACTACCAAACCCAATCAAGATAAATTCAATGATTAACGCATTAGGTTTGATTGTGACCGAACATTTGCATGTATTGATTAAATATCGATTGGCAATTTCACTGTACATTCTATCAACGTTGTACTGTAACTGTTACATTCACGTCACAAAAGGGAAGTTACTCGACTACTTGTACTGTACATGTCATGTCATTTATGCCTTTCTCTGTTACAGTTATAAAATAAAAATACGCATAAAACGAACCTTAAAAAAACGCCTTAGTCGACTTTTTTATTACCCCCTAAGCTTAATTCCAATCGCAACAAGGATCTACTTTCTGATTTAACATATAAGATTAAACAGTGTCGTGCAAGATCAACATGAAAAGCCATTTTCTTGGAATTTCTACAATGGGAAGTCGCGCGTAAGAAAAAAAATACATATCTTTGCGCTATCCATTTTCTTAATTCTCAGACTAGCCCGCGGTTTAACGACATAAACGTTGATCATTCAAACCAATTTAAAAACAAAAGCGGTTTACGTGCTCCATATGGTCTCACTGGTAAATAATCGACTCGCAGTAATTTTCTTGGCGATTTGCCCGGCAAACGCCACAGCACAAGATTTCTTTCTCGATTTTATTTTTATTTTCGAAGTCGTGACGGATGACTGACGAAAGCTAAAGATTTCACACACCAAATTTGACTTGACCACGAAATAACGAAAGATTGCGATGGAAGTAAATTTATAAGAAAGCTATGAGCACGGGAATAATCATGACGTGAAACAAAGCAAATTACATTTTCGCAAAATAACCGCTCGATCGTTTACCTCAAGCAACTTGCGTTTTGTTAGTTTTCGTTGAACAAACACATGATTCGAACTTCAAGTAGAAAATATGTTCGATATAGAGCTTGCAAAGCGACAGTTTTACTTAGATTTTTAGAGATAACTCCACTATCAAAATCAATCGGCATTTGCGCCAATGACGTTCCACTGTTGAAGCATTTCCACGGTCACAATTCAGCTCTTATTAACAGAGCAAGAGATCTGTATGGGAGAATCTTGACCGAGGTCGTAAGTACAGACCGAACGCAGTGAGGTCTGTTGACACACGACCGAGGTCAAGATTCTCCCATAGAGACCGACTTAGATGTTTATTATATGGCAAAAACAAGAACAATTTAATTCGTTTAATGTAACTGCTTTGTACTAAGTGTCAGTTTGCTTGCAAACGGTGATGAGCGGCCGAATTTAATTCTTCCAAAGTTTGCTCGTCCTCTTTACTTTATATTCTCATCAGCTTTTTGACGCTTACAGAAATAAATATTCTTAGATGAAAACAGTCGATGATTTTGCATTTTAGTTCGCAACTTTTTCACTTCTAAGCATAACTGGTTTAGCTGCCGGTCTAGATGGGAAAATCTGGACCGCGGTCAATATCCATTTTAGCCAATCAAATTCGTGAATTTGGTAGTTCCCAGTCCTTGTGAGACAAAGCCATATAATAATGTACAATATTAACCTCTTACTAACCGAGCGCGAGGGCCGTACCGGGGAATATTGGCCCGAGCAGTACGGACCGAGCGCAGCGAGGTCCGTACAAAATGACCGAGGGCCAATATTTCCCGGTACGGCTCGAGCTAGCTAGGTTAGTAAGTAGTTTATTATATGGCACACTCGGGTGATGCTTGTTTGTTTTCTGTTAAAACGCACTTCCGGTCACTTGACTGATTCAAAGGGCTTCTTCGGTGTGTTTTTGATGACGCGAGCAACCAAAAAAGAACAAGCTACCACGAGCTTGAAAACAAATTCAATGAACATAAATCATGTTGAATATAAACAAGGCTTCAAGAACGATTTGTAACGGAATGTGTCAAAAGTCTCAACAGCTGCAGTTTGCTGAAATTCGGGAAATGGTTTATGTCGATCCTGCATGGAATATTTTAACTTGCGCATCTCAAAATATGGATGAAGAAATGTCAAAGTTCGTTGCTGTGAAAATCATTCAAACATGTACATGATATACACAGCTAAAGAAGAGGCAGTCTGAACGTCAATCCTCGTCGTCTCTCTCGATAACAGTTCGACGCTTCTTTTCATTCTGGACAATTCCGCGTTGAAAATTGGAAACTGTTGCTGGCTTGTGCTCTTGTCCGTGTTTCCTGCGTTTGTCATGTTTGTTCATAAAACATTTCAGTGGACAAGAAGTGGTCAAGCTCCGTTGCAGGTAAGGTTTTAACTCTTTCATTTGTCATACCGTTACCTTACAATTAGTGGAGAAGAGTGTTCAGATCAGTGGTCATCTTCTTATTTCTGTTTGCACATTTTTGCCTCTTTATAAATTCGCCTTAACGTTCGCCGATGCCTGATTAAGTCTCTGCATTAGATCTTCAGGATAATAAAATTCGCTTCGTGAATATTTGTGTTCCTCGTTCTTATTGTAAGCTCTGTAAAATATCAATCTTTTAGATACTTTCTTTGCGAAGGTGAGAGTATTTACAGGTTTTCTTTTCGTAGTTTGAATTTGCCGGCTTTCGAAAACAAAAAAAATACACAGCATATGACCGTTTCCATGGAAATGGTCCGTATGGCAAAATCCCGACCAAGAAAGAACCAATCAGAACGCTCGGATTTACCTCAAGACTATCTTGCCATATAATAATTGAGAGATACTTGTCAGTCTCAAGAGTAAACTGGAATTCAAGGCCCACTGCTAAGATAAACGCCGCAAAATCAAACTATACATTTAAACTCTTGGCACTGATTAGTGTTTTTTCGATGAGCCATCCAACCAACGCCGAAGAAATATGAAAACGGCGCCTTCACTCTGGAAACGTATCAACTCTTTTCCGCGCGTCCACACTGCGCCAGTGAAATTCAAAAACGCAACAAACACTTGCCATTTGGATTTGTTGTTGAGGAAGACTTGGGCAGAGAAATCGCATGATTACCCTATCGCCATCGTTTTTGAAAAACTCTATTTTCACAACGTTTTCCGTTTACGAAAAACGTAAAGCCGGCGTTTTTCAAATTCCTCCACTTTGAAGAGCGTTTTCGACAAGCTCTGTTTTCATGATGCTGACGAGATCTTAGACTCGATTAAAAGTAGTTGTTCGGGAGAAAAGCCACGAGAGAGCGGAGCAGAAATGATTAGGCTTGATTGAGAAGTGTTAAATAGGCCATTGCAGAAACGTGAGAGGACTGGAAAAGAGTATGGTTGTTTTCCGTTTGTTTGAAAAACTAAGATGTTCAAATCAACTAAATATGAGAGTCTTTACTACGAAGAGAAGTATTTGGAGGAGTAAAATGGCAAAGTAGTAGCTCTTCAAATGTCACCCAAAATAGAGAGTTTGTATGGTTTGGGTAGACAGGCCAAAAAATTATAAGGGTTTGTAAGGAATTTTGCAACTTTTGAAAGGCTCCCATTTGGACAATTTTTCGCTGAAAACTCTGAAACTTGGTTGAGTAGCTTTTCATTCATGAACATTTCGGCTGAAATGTTTAGATTTTCAATCTTATCAATATAAGAAACTCGCCCCAGTGCTCTCACTTTCTGCAATGGGCTATTTGTATTCTATTCTGTAAGCATATCACTATCTCGCCACTGGCTGTCACGCAGTACTTACTGTCCTCATAAGTTGTTGCATTCATTATTTTGGAAGCATTCCCCATCTGGGAAGTTTTGCCCCTCACTTTGATAAAGTAAGTAGTGAGCTTGTCCAAACCATCTAGAACACGCTCCATTGTGTTTCCAGTCACTGTTCGCTCATAACCTTGGTAGTCCTTGCTTTTTCCATAAGAAATGATGTATTCTTTGATGATTCCATTTGGAACAGCTGGTTCATCCCACGTCACACGAATTGAGACAGAAGAAGTGGCTTGAACTTTAACATTCTGCGGATTGCTTGGGCCTAGAATATTAAGACAAAATCAAGAAATCAGAACAATGTTGCGATGACTGAACATTCCCTCAATGGAGAATGTGTTTTTTGAACTTGCGCCAGGCGATATTTTGTCACGTGGCTTAAGTCATCGCGGACCACGTGGCAATTGAATTTTTTGACAAGTGCGCAATGAGGACTCTATAAAAATCTCATAGAGCATAATTATGTATAACTCAAGCGTAATATTGGCGTGTTGATGACATTGTACACACATATATAATGAGGGTTCTGGGACCGGGGATTCTGGGGCACCCGACGGCTCGCAAAGCTCGCCGTCGGGCACTCAAATCCCCGGTCCCAGAACGCCTCATTATATATGTGTGTGTAAGATTGCAGGATATGCCCCAGAATATTTTTTTATTGAAGAAATGCGGCGGCTAATATAGAAAGCAATGGCTGCTGCGAATTTTTCGAGAGATGTCCTTGAAATGTTTTATGGCCCGATCGAAGATAATCAAAGGCTCACAGCCCCAATTAGCCCAGCCATAGGTGACAAGTTTGAAATTCAAAGAAACAATTTCAATGAATGGTTGCGCATGTGGAAAATGAGGGCTACAAAAAACAACAAAGACCTGTTCAAATTTTTTCAAAAAACGAAAAATTCGTTCATAAACGTTTGCACGCATGAAGTTGAGACTCTGAAGAGCGCAAAAATACAATTTAGCCTTCTTGTGAGATTTTATATAATTCGAGATGAAAAAGTAGAAGAAATTGATCATTATTTTAATCGGATGCAGCCAGTAATCTTGAATAAACACAACATGGATATAATAAATACATTGTTAAATCAGTTTATTGATGAAGTGAAAGGTGAGATAGAGGCCTGGTCTGAAAGAGGCTCAGGTTGGATAATGGACAAAATTTTGGAAGCTTTCATTAAAGTGGCGCAATACCAACCACTTCGCGGAGGAAGCTATATGCCGCTGCCTAAAAAGCTGCAAAATAAGAAAGCAATAATCAATGTGCAAAACAGAGACAATCATTGTTTGGGATGGGTGCTTAGAGCAGCTTTATTTCCTGCCCCGCCCGGCTTAAAAGTCACAAGAACATCAAGCTACCCAACAGAAGACGGACTCAATTTTACAGGCATTGATTTTCCAACACCGGTTTCGCAGATTGACGGCTGGAGAGGCAGAATCTGAATCTTGCCATTAACGTGTTTGGATGGGAAAAAGAGCAAGTGATCGTTCACAGGATCAGTGAAAAGGGCGGTGAAATACCAAGAATCAACTTAATGTTAACAAAGCAAGGCGAAAACACGCACTTCAGCTTTGTGAAAAGACTCTCAGCTCTGTTGTTTGATCAAAGCAAGGATTCAAACAGCAAAAATTTTTGCGAAAGATGTTTGCACGGCTATACGACGAGAGAACTGCTCGAAAGGCACAAACCAGAGTGCCAAGGGCTTCTGAAAAGCCCGACAAG
>JAHPZR010028282.1:0-5000 GCA_019787425.1 Platygyra sinensis
AAACATAGACACAGACATATACAGAGACAGACATAGACATTGACATAGACACAGACACAGACACAGACAAAGACACAGACATAGACACAGACATAGACATAGACATAGACATAGACACAGACATAGACATAGACATAGACATAGACATAGACATAGACATAGACATAGACACAGACATAGACATAGACATAGACATAGACACAGACATAGACATAGACATAGACATAGACATAGACATAGACACAGACATAGACATAGACACAGACACAGACACAGACAGATACAGACACAGACACAGATACAGACACAGACATAGACACAGACACAGACACAGACACAGACATAGACATAGACATAGACACAGACATAGACATAGACATAGACATAGACACAGACATAGACATAGACATAGACATAGACACAGACATAGACATAGACATAGACATAGACATAGACATAGACACAGACATAGACATAGACACAGACACAGACACAGACAGATACAGACACAGACACAGATACAGACACAGACATAGACACAGACACAGACACAGACACAGACACAGACATAGACATAGACATAGACACAGACATAGACACAGACACAGACACAGACACAGACATAGACACAGACATAGACACAGACACAGACACAGACACAGACATAGACACAGACATAGACGCAGACACAGACACAGACATAGACATAGACATAGACATAGACATAGACATAGACACAGACATAGACACAGACACAGACAAAGACACAGACAAAGACACAGACATAGACACAGACATAGACATAGACATAGACATAGACATAGACACAGACATAGACATAGACACAGACACAGACACAGACAGATACAGACACAGACACAGATACAGACACAGACATAGACACAGACACAGACACAGACACAGACATAGACATAGACATAGACACAGACATAGACACAGACACAGACACAGACACAGACATAGACACAGACATAGACACAGACATAGACACAGACATAGACACAGACATAGACGCAGACACAGACACAGACATAGACATAGACATAGACATAGACACAGACATAGACAGAGACAGAGACACAGACACAGACACAGACATAGACACAGACATAGACATAGACACAGACACAGACATAGACACAGACCCAGACAGACACAGACACAGACATAGACATAGACATATACACAGACACAGACACAGACACAGACACAGACACAGACACAAACACAGACACAGACATAGACATAGACATTGGCATAGACATAGACATAGACACAGATATAGACACAGACATAGACACAGACATAGACACAGACTCAGACACACACGTAGACAGACATAGACGTAGACTTAGACATAGACATACACACAGACAGACACACACATAGACATAGACACAGACTCAGACACACACGTAGACAGACATAGACGTAGACTTAGACATAGACATACACACAGACAGACATAGACATAGACACAGACACAAATACAGACATAGACGCAGACATAGACATAGACATGAACATAGACATAGACATAGGCATAGATAGACAAAAGACAGAAAAATATTTCATCGCGGTAGTTCATCATCATATCATCATAAGCTTTATTTAATACGGCACTGTATCAATTTCATATAACCTTCCATCGAGCCGTGTGCCGTAGTGTAACATAAAATATACAAATAACCAATGCAATTATACAACTTATGCTAATATTAAGTTTAATGCCATATACTATATACCAATAGCAATACTAAATCTAAAAAACTAATACTACAACTTTTCATACAATAAGAGTTATTAAATCCTCAATAAAAAGATCATTAAAATTGTAACGAAAAGCAATTACTATGTCAGCAGAGATTCTTTGAAGCCAGTAACAGTGGTCTGGGTTTTGCCAGTAGCTGTGAGGCTGTTCCATAGTGTAGCACCTCGATAGTCTGAGAATAAAGAGATTATGAGCCGAGCCCCTTAAGGTGGCTCAAAACAGTTTCCAGCACTTATCTTTGGATGGGTCGCTATAATCACTCTTTATCACTTTATTTTTATTTTTTATTTCCATTTTATTTCCATTAACCACACAAAAGATAAGAAGAAAAATAAAAAAAATAACGCAGTACACTACAAATTTATGATAACTTAAAGGCGATAACTTAACAATTTTAAAGGTGGTAATGGTAAGGAAGCCTATATAGAAGCCTGAGACGACTAAACGAAGGACGTTTACAGTTTCTTGACCTAAAAAACGTTGAAATTATTGAAAAAATGATGCACCCGTGTACACAACTTCACTTTTTAAAGCCAGTTCAATCTGGGTGACCTTTTTAAGGCACTAGAAATAATTGGAAACCGTTACTTGAAGTAAACTTTAGTAAGAATTCTACTTAAACAAGTAGATTATTCGCTCTCGATTTCTGTGAGGTGATAGTTGATGAGGCCATCAACTATCACCTCATAGAAATCTCGAGCTCATAATCTTTGTTAAATAGAAACACGATTTTTAACCAATCAGCGCGCGTATTTTCTCAGAGCTATTTGCGGTGTCGAAAACATTGAAAAAGCGTGTTTTATTGTTTTTCGACCCATTACCTCTACATCATAAAGCAAATGAAGAAGCATAAGCCATGTACAGTGGAACCTCGATTTAACGAAGTCGCTGGGGACCGGCCAAATTTGTTCGTTAAATCGAGGGTTCGTTATATCGAAAACCTCGATATAACGAATTCGAGGGCAAACAACCGAAATGTTCGTTATATCGAGGTCATAGTTAATGATTGATCTGTAACACAGGTGACTTCTGGGGAAATACTATAGTGCCAATGCCTATGACTTATGATAAACCGTTGACTTAAAGGTTGCTGTCTCTTCACCATAAGGATTAAAGGATTTGTTCAGTGTTTGTTGACTGTTAATCTGTTCAGCGTTTATCTTTTGTGGCGTGTTGACATTGGAATTCGTTATATCGAGGTAGATTTGACTTTTGGGCTTCCGGATTATGTTCGTTATATCGAAGAATTCGTTATATCGAGGTTCTATTCCATACATTTTACTGTAACTTTGGCCGGGACGTAGAATATCGTTCGTTATATCGAGGACTTCGTTAAATAGAGGTTCGTTAAATCGAGGTTCCACCGTATTACATTGCGATAAAACACGAGGGAAATGTAGAAAACACGAGCCGTCTACATTTCATGAATTTTTTTCAAATGCCCGTTGTGTTTTATCACAGCGTTATACACGGCTTAGGCTTCCTAATTTGTTAAATAAAAAGTACGGCTGAAGAATCCCGATGATGATGTCAAATATGAGCAGGTTAAAGTTGTTAAGTATTTCTTACATCTTCCTTCTTTTTTAGCTAGATCACCTACGGACCCTTCGTTAGACCATGAACAGCAAAGTGATTTAAATTTCGAAATCTCCATTTCTGCTTGCCTCTTTCCGTTCAAGAGCATCTATGATAAAGATAATTTGACACTTTGGAGAAAGGCGATATTGAAAAAATACATCATCGCGCAGAATGCCTATTGTTCTCTGGACATTTACTTGCAGTTCTAAGGTCTGTCATATTACCTGGTATTATTCAAATTAACGCTAAGAGCCGAGTCTCATTGGTTAAGATTAACGCGCGTTTTTTCCCGTAGGGAGTATGACCTTGCTCATTAACTTGAAGAAGGCGGAGCATCAAAACAATGAACTTTCCGTATATCGCTCGCCAGTCGTATTGAGTGTTTAAAAGAACGAGAAAGGTATATAATTTAGTGGCTCGACGGCTCGCCAGTCGCATTGATTAACAATCCGCCGAGCCACTCGAGCGATACCTCTTTAAATTGACTGACAAGCCACCGAGCCACTCGACTGTACTTCTTCAAAAGTGGCCCCGTTTTCTGTAGTTTAGCCAATTTCTTTGAAAACTATCGACGGCTTTTACCATGTAAAATATGTACCGCCTGTAAAACCTCTTTATTAAATGTCTGCGTAGTTTAAGAGCGCTTGATTCTTACGCGAGTCAATAGTGTTGTTCGTTGCCCAGTTGTTAATACGCTCGATCACAAAGCAACGAACTCAAATAAAGTCCGTTGATCGATCGATGGCCACTCATCTTATTTGAAAAGCTTCGATCTGTTTTCCTTGTTCATCGTAAATGCGCGCGTTAACAGTCGTCAAGCTGTCGTTCTATGAGTTAAAGTTGGCGGGCTACAGATCAGTGATTCGCATTTAACGACTGAGTGATTTTTTTGAAAAGATATGATAATTTTTTGACAGCCATTGTTATGCAGTGGTGTGCTTCAAACAATGGCTCACTAAGCAAAGACGCGCCATATTTGAACGCACTTCCAACTCGCAATTTTAAATGTCAGTTTGATAGTCGTTATCTTACTTCGATTAACAAAGTAAAGACAGGACCAGTTAAGAAAAACGTCAAACTTTTATTTCCCGTTGCTAACTTTTTTAAAGCCCGTCTCGCTTACTTAAAAATCGCTTTTCACTTCGTATCTAGAACATGTTCCCCTCCGAAAAAGCCGATTTTTCCCAATTTTCGAACGCAGAAAGATAGTCCAAAAACATCGCAAAACTTCCTATTTTTTGGCTGTAATTGTAGATATAGCATTCCTCAGGAAAAGCCCGTTGCTTAAAACATTAAATGGGACTTAAGAAAGTCAGGAAATCGAGTTTTATCAATGCACTGCAGGCAAATTAGGGCCTTTTCTCTCTTATTCTTGGCCATTCAAACTTCATTCGTATTCAAATTTTTCCGCCTCGGTGCTCACGAATAAGTAATGATGTCCGGCTATTCTACGCGATGATATATTTTACAAACAATTTCTTAGAGTGAATCAACAATGCGCAGATGCCGCTACCAGAAATGAACTTGGTAAACTACCTATAAAATTGGCCATTGAAACCTCCATAATAAAATTCTGGATTCATCTTGCTTGAAAACAATATCGCTAAACAACGTAAACAATGTGTACAAC
>JAHPZR010028282.1:12500-15000 GCA_019787425.1 Platygyra sinensis
TTCCCGGGGGGGTACTTGACCCATGTTTGGGTATAGGGGTGCCGCCGAGGGTTTGAAACCCTGACCCTGTTTAGGACAAAAATACACTAAAAACCCTACCCTGTGTAGGACAGCAACCTCCATTTTAAGACCCTGTTTAGGACAAGCGACAAAATGTACACTCTCTGGTTTTACAGGAATTTACACTGTTTAATAAGTCATTCAAATCGGAGAAATCATGCTCGATGCGTCTAAAACCAAGCTGTTGCGTCTCTACACTTGAACTAAACAAAAAGCCGTCAAGCATTAAGCTCTAAATCAGTTAGCGTAAAAAAATGTCGTCATTGCATCTATAGAAACGGACGAATGATTTCTTCAATGTATAATGAATAAGTGGAACTTATTTTTAAGGTTAATTTTATTTTGATTAAAGCACTAATAGAACTTTTACAGAGAAAAATATCCCTAAACAATATATATACGAGCGGGATCCCTCATGTCTGCGCGACAGAGTGACATCTTTCTTTCATCGCGTTATCCAAGACAAAGAAACTAGACCTACCATATGTCGGTTTACTCAGTTGATATTGCGCAAATCAGGAAAAAAAATGCGTTGTTTTTCTGGCGCTCGATCGCATGCTCTTTCAACCTCGCGCAGACTCCGAGTCGCAGGCTAAGAAAAGAAAGAGACTGCTCGCAGCCTGGGTTAAAATCTCTCGGCTCGTAATACCATACCCTGTTTAGGACAGGTTCTAACCTGTTTAGGACAGAGGCAAGTCGAATTGTATACCCTGTTTAGGACAGCGAGGCCAAAAAACCATACCCTATCCAGCGGCACGTCCCCGTATAGCCCAAATAAGGGAGTACCCCCCCCGGGATCAAGTTGTACGTGGATCCCGCAAGCGACCTTCTTGAGGAATTTACAGATTCATGCAGCAATCTGCAAACTGATGTTCAGTTCAAGAGAGCCGTTGTTACAACAGGAACCTGGATCTTCTACACCTACCCCAATTACAACAACCAAGAGGCTGGTGGTACGTCATCTAATTATAAGATCTTAAATCCTGGAGCAGATAGTTTAAGTTTAAGTTTAAGTTTAATAATGCTTTGTCATGGTAATGTATGTACAATAGAAATAAAATTCGAGAAAAGAATAAAAATAAATAAAAACGCATGACCGGAGAATAGTTGGGGGAAACTAAATTCCCATACTAAGAATATTCTCCATGACTAAATTATCTATGAAAATTTGCAAAAAAAGAAAGCTAACCAAACGAATCACATCTCTGGAGATGAAGACATCTCCAGCGTCAATGGCTCCATGTATCTGGTGATGGACGCCACCGAAGGAATTCTTTTGTTTGAGCATAGTTACTATGGCGGAACAAGGGAAGTATGAATACAACTTATTGATTTTCTTGTTAGCAGTGTGTGGGAAAACCACGCCGTACTTTTGTACCGCGTTATGATTCAAAGACACCAGAGAGAACTAAGCCATAACCCGGCCTACCACTTAGAATTTGGACCTTCAATTTTCTCCCAGCCACTGAGTATTTCAATTTTTAATTTGGTGTGAGTTACACTGTTTTGGTCGGAGATGAGGTATCTTTTGTGTGTTTCAGTGTCACATTAAATCTCGCATTTTTTTATGAAAGGAACTATTTTCTGCCTAAAATCTGGAATTTTCCTTTTTTTTCAAAATTGTGTACAAAGATGGGGCCATTTCTGGAAAAGATCATGTTTGAGTCTGACTTGGACTAATAGCAGAGGTTGAATTAGGAAAAAGACGATCATGATGGTCAGACCCGAAACTGGGTATGGACACATATATTGGTTTGAAAAAAAGCTAGCAGTTCCAAGAAGCATGCAGATTTTATACTCCCAGAACTATATTCTTCGGATGTTCTTCTTTGTAATCAATTGATGAACAACTGATAGCTAATTGATTAAAATTCTCTGGTCACTCACACAGTTTTCCAGGGCTTCAGCGCTTCAACGATCTCGTGTTTCATGCATTACACCCCTCATCGTCTACTAGGGTCAAATAGTTCAAATCTTTTGTCTATCGGATCCCAAAGATTAAATAAGAAATTTATTAACTTCATGCCATAATACAGTGTAATAATTATAAATAACCGGCCCATTCGTTAGGACTAGCGTTTGAACAAGGTAGAAGTCTTTTCACCTGATTAAACTTTCTTAAGATGCGAGATGATCCAAGCAGGGTGATTTTCTGATTTCTGGTCAGGGTGCTGGTGTCTCCTCCACCATTGTGTTATCCCAGGATCAGGCCTTTGCCATCTTCACGAAAATAAACTACGAAGGTCTGCAAACTACACTGAAACCGGGGAGGTGGTGTGAAAGTCCCCAAGCCATGGGATTTCCCAACGACAAACTACAGAGCTTTCGCAAAATCTAAAAAGCCCAGTCTGCCATGCCAACCAGCTTCTATTTTGCGTCAGTATTGCTTTCTTTTTTTAATTTTTTTTCGTTGCTAGTTTTGTTACATTCTGATGACTGT
>JAHPZR010028285.1:5000-57893 GCA_019787425.1 Platygyra sinensis
ACTTCTTCCTGCCAGAAGACGACCAGGCCAGCTCCTATGAGCAGACCCTGCCTCTGTTCCGCATGTACGGACAACTCTTTGTGGACACAGTTTTGGACCAGATTCATGTGGCCAAAAAAAGAGGCAAGAACAGCCAAGCAGCAGCGCATGCACAAGCCTTAATTATGAAAGTAGCTGAATTCCACAAATATTCCTTAGCTTCTGTGGAGAAGATTCTCCGTCTTCAAGTTTCATCTCACATCATGCCGCCCACAGGCAACCCTTCATGTGCGCCTTTGCCTCAAGGCTTCTCGATGTGTGTCTGCACCTTATCAATAGGTGCGAGCAAATTCAAAGCGGTTGACAAGAAGGGATCCCCAACTGACAAAACCAAAAACTATTGCTTGGGAGTTACTTATGGGTCTTATGATACCTGTGCTTATACCAAACGCGAATATGAGAAGAACTACGCTCAAAAACACGCCGAGGCCGTGGTAACTTACTGGAAGAAGCAGCTGGGCGACACAGTCGCTGAATGGGTGAAAGCGGCCGATGCCCTGAAACCGATGGTGGCAAAACACAAGAGGTGAGCTTTGACGGACTTTTTCATGATCGTTAAAATCTTTTGTAACTAAAATTTTATAGCCGAACGCTGGAGGTGGGGGATAGGTGCTGCTTCATTTATTGTATTTTACACTGTAATGTAACACTCTTCTAACCGTAGTTCTAGGAAACCAACTGAAACAAACTGAGGATGACTACTAAGAATTTCGAACATTTAGATCGGAACAGTGTTATTCAGTCAGCAATTAACCATCCCTAAGTTAGCATCTTTTTAACCTTTAACATTCAGCATCGCAATAATTTAATTAATTTTTTTGCTCTTGACACAGGTCCCTTTCCTTGCTAGAAAGGATCCAGTTTGATGGCGAAGTCAAGGCTGTGATCGCTAAGGAGAAATTGATGATGCAGAAGAGAAGCACGACAGAAGACTAACACCTTTCTTAAGTCGGTATATTTTCAAATGGTTGTTTACTGAAAACAGTTTCACGCCTTTTGAGTCGCGAGTGTTTTAGCTCACAAAATAATAGTTTCGTTCCAGAGCTGTCGGTTTCTCTAAGTCGTCGGTTTCTCAGGTTAGAATCTTGTGATTTTCATTAATAGTAGGGAAGGCTCTGGGACAAACAAATGCGTTTTATTCTCATCTTTGCACAGCACCCACTGCACCATGTATATCCGTGTTAACATGAAGAAAGACAAGTGAAATTTGCTTTGCTCTCAAAGTTATTTTTGTAAAGTTCCCATGGATGAATAACTGGTGTGTGAAAGCTATGTTCAATGGTGACCGTGAGTGGTCACTTGAATGACTTGATGTGAACACAGCCTGCACAAATTAATAAAGGCAATCATAGCTAATCCGATGTATCGCCTCCTACTCAGTAAAAGGTATTTTAGATGCAAAGCCGACTAAAAGTCTTAGACCAGTCTTGCACTGGTGTTTCTCATGCTCGACCAAATCAAGACTTGAATCAAGACTTGGTTCCTGTCTCGCGAGTCGGACCACTCCGGCATATCCAGGCTTTGGTTTCAGAGCGGAAAAACATACTGGGCAGCTTTCTGCGCATCCCCAGTAGCTCTACCTTGCGCGCTCAAGTTATAATGCAAGCTGTAATGGTATGCAATGGTAAAATTGCAATGGTTCAATTTCGTTCCCGGAGCCGGCAATAGTCTTGCAATGGTTGGAAACAGCGGCGGACTGTTATAAGGCACGCGAGGATGTTGTTCGGTTGATTTAGTTATTCTTGGGCAAGCATGAAATTTTTGGGGGCATTTCACTGTTAAGAAAACAAGTCTCCCCCTGCCTGCTGAGAAGCTCTGGCTTATATATTCAGTGGGTTTCTTATAAATATGCAATATGTAAAGAGGGTTTGTGGATAAAATCTCTCTTCGCACCAAAATTTCTTGTGTGCCGCGGGAAAATAAAGGTTTCGAAAACCGTCTTGAGATTAATTTTGTCCGAATGGCCCATGAAAACAATACAACAGCTTTCCATTGCTGAGTGAGGTCTAAATGTTGCTGCTTACCGGGAATAGCCTGTAGAAAGCATGCAATGTTCGTAACCTCTTTCGTTTAGACAATCGACAAAAATCCTGCTACTTTTTTTAAACTTGAAGCCTGGCACATTGTCAAAACTCGCGCATGCTAATTACGAGCTTTTCAAGTTGAATGCCATTTAAAGTGTTACGCCAAGTGAAATTAGACTGCAAAACAGTCGTATTTTTTGCGACACGCGAGGATCACGCTTACGGCGCGCTTCGCACTTTCCGAAAACGTCACTCTTACGGCGCTTCGCACCTTCCGAAAACGACCAAAAAACGACTGTTTTGCAGTCTAGGTGGTCTCTCTTCCCGGCACAAATCTCCTAATAAACAGATGATGTTTACAGCACGTTTTAACCTTAAGCCGGCAAACCAACCGCTGACCAAGAAGACAAGGCACTCAATGGCTTTGGAAAACCACGTATTTGTTGGCTAGGATAAATTTACTGCCATGATCATACTGCAATTTCATCTACAACCGCAGTTCAAATATGAATTATTTCATATATACTTCACATCATTTCACTCCTCACGGGAAATATGAACGGGGGGGGGGGTACTCCCTTATATGGGCTATATAGGTATGTGCCGCTCCAAAGGGTATGGTTTTTCAGCCGTTTTGTCATAAATAGGGTATCGATTTTAGCTGATTTTGGCCAACCTCGTTCACAGGGTCAGTTTCAAAGGGAAAAGCCCTGGGAACGAGGTTGGATTTTGGCCATTTTGGTTATAAATAGGGTATGGTTTTTGTACTCTAGCCCTGATATGGGTATGTTCTTTAAAAACCTAGAAGCCTCTTTTTCATCATTATCGAAAAGAAAATCTCTGCTCTGGAAGCTGTGTATGTAAACATGATTTAATAGACAAGACTCTTGCATGCCAAAGATAATATAAATGGTTCTTGAATACCCTCAAATACAGAACAAAGCTTGTGCAAGCCTTTGCTTTCCCCACGAATCGGGTATCTTTCGCTTTGAATGCATCAAGGCTTGTCTCCGCCATGATTTATCACGCCACGTAGAATCAGCGCGACTCGTAACATGAAATCAAGGCTAAAGATCAAATTCCTCACCCCCTATGAGTAGTGATCAAATGCCCCGCCTCTGGGAAGACTAATTCATCAAACTCCCTCCCTCCCGGGCAGGAAAAGACGTCAAATGCCTGGGGTATGCCCGGGGGGATGTTTAAGCTTCGATTTGACTGGTACATAACATGTCTACACCGAATGCAAATATGGCGGACCACTCGGTCGGCGCCCGGGACGAGTTGCATGAAAATGAGCGTAGTTGGGCCTCGGCGTTAGGGCCAAACCCTCGCGGGTGTAATAGCCTCCAGAAAAAAGTCACACCCGCGCTGTTTTCAAGGAACCCTCACTGTGAATCAATAGAAAGGTTATGAAATGTAGAATTCGGTAAAATTACAAAGCGATCAACTGAAATTCCGGCGAATTAATCGGGTATCAAATGTGATCGTTGATGCAAGATAACTGTGCAGGGCTAATCACAAGGCATCAATCTCTGAAAGAGTGCCAGCATTTCTTTTATTTTTATTGGTTATCTTTTCATAGATCTTTCAAGTTCCATTATCGAAAGAGGTCGCCACGAGAAAAGTATTTGAAATAAAAAAAATTCGCCGACAATCTTGTTACTTTTCGACACTCGTCTGGATTTTATCAGTCTGGCCAAATTCCACGGAAAACCGTCGATTCTACAGACCCTATTAATTACTTTAAAGATGAGAGATTCTCTCGAAAAACGAGAGCCAGGTTTCGCAAGAACTTCATGCTAGCCCACATATAGAGCACATTCCCATATTGTCTTATCCATATATATCCATATATGGTTGTGTCCTATCCATATATGGATATGTGGGCTAGCATGAAGTTCTGACCCAGGTTTCGTCTTCTAAAGATTTATAAACATGCTCACGCCTTCTCAGAGAGATATGTCCACTCAAAAAGCCGCCAGCCAAAGAAAAAGTAGGTCCGCACTGCGTACTTGTGTTTGGGTAACGTCCTTTTTGCTTCTTTGAATTTTACGGGCTGAGGAAATTAAACTGAGCTTCTTATTGAAAACAGGCTTCTTTATCGGGATAGGGTGCTGTTCCATACCCTTCCTTTACCCCTTCCCCGTTTTATACGCCTCCAACGTAGGCTCTATTTGTTAATGTGTTTAGACAATAGGTAGTCTGCTTGCGTGAGTCCGTGAGCGCCGCTGTTACGTCACTCTCGACCATTGTCGCAGTGTTGCGCCTTTTTATGGAAGACAAATAGTTCAGTTGTGAAAGACCTTAAGAGGAAGGGAGCTTTTCTACAACAATGAAGGTCTTTGCTTTACTATATGCTAAATAAAAGTATCGTGCGACATAAAACCCCTGGATATAGGGTACCGATTTCAGCGATTGGGTAGTTCTAAAAATAAATATCAATTTAAATATTCATGTCTTTTATAAAATAACTGAGCTACCGCGTGCGCTCTCATTGGTCGATGGGTGTGTTTAGATGAGAGTATGTAAACACGGTTGTGACGTTTTAAATTTGCGCGTACCACAAAAATTATTTTATAATAAAACGCAACAGAGCACTTTCTCCGTGTTTACATAATCTAACTTTGTTGAGCAGACGAAACATGTTGCTGTCATTGTGGTATAGGGACTCCACGGTGAACGCATTTTTTTAAATTTCTAAGACGAGAACAGGTATCAAAAAGAGAAAAAAAATGTCTAATACTGCATGGCTGGGAAAGCAGAGAACAAAAAGTTAGAGGAATATGAAAATGAGAACTATTACTTGCTTTGGTGATCGGACAAGCGGCACTTTCGAAATAATTGCCTCGGTCTCTCGGACGAAGATAATTCGGTCTCACGGACCGATAACTTTGTGAATATGAATGTTTTCAACAGCATTACATCTCCTCATGTACTGTCTTACCGGAAATCGAAACTTTGCAAGAAAAGAAGAATTAATATATGGAACTATATATCTATCGCAGCCCTTACCTCCAATGCCGGCCATCTTGGGTGAGTCACTATACCACAAGGACAGCAACATGTTTCGTGTGCTCAACAAAATTAAGCCCTGTTCGGCGGGGATAGTACTTGGGTGGGTGACCAAATGCGAAAACCCCGTGTTGTAAGGACTTTTTTTTTCTTTTTTTTCCTGGCCTTTTCAAAGGCGATATTAAGCGTGTAGAACTGCCATCCTTGTGTAATGTCGTTTCTTCTATTTATCAACTTTTTGTTCCTCATTTCGCCGTGGCCGTATTTATGTGTATTTATTTAATACATGATCGTATAAATGAACAGCAGGACATGTCGTTCGAATTCTCCTCAATTCACTCGACTGTTGATCTTTCAAAACATTTAATCATGGCTTGAATCATTCGAAAATTCATACAGCTCGTCAATGTTGTGACTTTCAGTGTCTTCTAGTTCTTTTTTGGCAATCGAGTATGGCAAGAAAAAATCCCATCATTTTCTCTTGAGTATGGTCAAACCTGTATGAGCGGGAACTTTCGGGAAATGAGACTTCTATAGTTAATACAGATAGCTTCTATTTATGAAAACGTTCGTGCGATAATTTATTCAATGTAGAAGCTTTCTTCGTGTTTTATACCGAGTCCGTAATGCTCGGTCCGCGTTTTATACCCAATCCCTAATGCTTAGTCCGTAGTCCATAGTCCGTAGTCCGTAGTCCGTAGTCCGTAGTCCGTAGTCCGTAGTCCGTGGTCCGTAGTCCGTAGTCCGTGGTCCGTAGTCGGTAGTCGGTAGTCGGTAGTCCGTAGTCCGTAGTCCGTAGTCCGTAGTCCGTAGTCCGTAGTCCGTAGTCCGTAGTCCGTAGTCCGTAGTCCGTAGTCCGTAGTCCGTAGTCCGTAGTCCGTAGTCCGTAGTCCGTAGTCCGTAGTCCGTAGTCCGTAGTCCGTAGTCCGTAGTCCGTAGTCCGTAGTCCGTAGTCCGTAGTCCGTAGTCCGTAGTCCGTAGTCCGTAGCAGCGCATGCACAAGCCTTAATTATGAAAGTAGCTGAATTCCACAAATATTCCTTAGCTTCTGTGGAGAAGATTCTCCGTCTTCAAGTTTCATCTCACATCATGCCGCCCACAGGCAACCCTTCATGTGCGCCTTTGCCTCAAGGCTTCTCGATGTGTGTCTGCACCTTATCAATAGGTGCGAGCAAATTCAAAGCGGTTGACAAGAAGGGATCCCCAACTGACAAAACCAAAAACTATTGCTTGGGAGTTACTTATGGGTCTTATGATACCTGTGCTTATACCAAACGCGAATATGAGAAGAACTACGCTCAAAAACACGCCGAGGCCGTGGTAACTTACTGGAAGAAGCAGCTGGGCGACACAGTCGCTGAATGGGTGAAAGCGGCCGATGCCCTGAAACCGATGGTGGCAAAACACAAGAGGTGAGCTTTGACGGACTTTTTCATGATCGTTAAAATCTTTTGTAACTAAAATTTTATAGCCGAACGCTGGAGGTGGGGGATAGGTGCTGCTTCATTTATTGTATTTTACACTGTAATGTAACACTCTTCTAACCGTAGTTCTAGGAAACCAACTGAAACAAACTGAGGATGACTACTAAGAATTTCGAACATTTAGATCGGAACAGTGTTATTCAGTCAGCAATTAACCATCCCTAAGTTAGCATCTTTTTAACCTTTAACATTCAGCATCGCAATAATTTAATTAATTTTTTTGCTCTTGACACAGGTCCCTTTCCTTGCTAGAAAGGATCCAGTTTGATGGCGAAGTCAAGGCTGTGATCGCTAAGGAGAAATTGATGATGCAGAAGAGAAGCACGACAGAAGACTAACACCTTTCTTAAGTCGGTATATTTTCAAATGGTTGTTTACTGAAAACAGTTTCACGCCTTTTGAGTCGCGAGTGTTTTAGCTCACAAAATAATAGTTTCGTTCCAGAGCTGTCGGTTTCTCTAAGTCGTCGGTTTCTCAGGTTAGAATCTTGTGATTTTCATTAATAGTAGGGAAGGCTCTGGGACAAACAAATGCGTTTTATTCTCATCTTTGCACAGCACCCACTGCACCATGTATATCCGTGTTAACATGAAGAAAGACAAGTGAAATTTGCTTTGCTCTCAAAGTTATTTTTGTAAAGTTCCCATGGATGAATAACTGGTGTGTGAAAGCTATGTTCAATGGTGACCGTGAGTGGTCACTTGAATGACTTGATGTGAACACAGCCTGCACAAATTAATAAAGGCAATCATAGCTAATCCGATGTATCGCCTCCTACTCAGTAAAAGGTATTTTAGATGCAAAGCCGACTAAAAGTCTTAGACCAGTCTTGCACTGGTGTTTCTCATGCTCGACCAAATCAAGACTTGAATCAAGACTTGGTTCCTGTCTCGCGAGTCGGACCACTCCGGCATATCCAGGCTTTGGTTTCAGAGCGGAAAAACATACTGGGCAGCTTTCTGCGCATCCCCAGTAGCTCTACCTTGCGCGCTCAAGTTATAATGCAAGCTGTAATGGTATGCAATGGTAAAATTGCAATGGTTCAATTTCGTTCCCGGAGCCGGCAATAGTCTTGCAATGGTTGGAAACAGCGGCGGACTGTTATAAGGCACGCGAGGATGTTGTTCGGTTGATTTAGTTATTCTTGGGCAAGCATGAAATTTTTGGGGGCATTTCACTGTTAAGAAAACAAGTCTCCCCCTGCCTGCTGAGAAGCTCTGGCTTATATATTCAGTGGGTTTCTTATAAATATGCAATATGTAAAGAGGGTTTGTGGATAAAATCTCTCTTCGCACCAAAATTTCTTGTGTGCCGCGGGAAAATAAAGGTTTCGAAAACCGTCTTGAGATTAATTTTGTCCGAATGGCCCATGAAAACAATACAACAGCTTTCCATTGCTGAGTGAGGTCTAAATGTTGCTGCTTACCGGGAATAGCCTGTAGAAAGCATGCAATGTTCGTAACCTCTTTCGTTTAGACAATCGACAAAAATCCTGCTACTTTTTTTAAACTTGAAGCCTGGCACATTGTCAAAACTCGCGCATGCTAATTACGAGCTTTTCAAGTTGAATGCCATTTAAAGTGTTACGCCAAGTGAAATTAGACTGCAAAACAGTCGTATTTTTTGCGACACGCGAGGATCACGCTTACGGCGCGCTTCGCACTTTCCGAAAACGTCACTCTTACGGCGCTTCGCACCTTCCGAAAACGACCAAAAAACGACTGTTTTGCAGTCTAGGTGGTCTCTCTTCCCGGCACAAATCTCCTAATAAACAGATGATGTTTACAGCACGTTTTAACCTTAAGCCGGCAAACCAACCGCTGACCAAGAAGACAAGGCACTCAATGGCTTTGGAAAACCACGTATTTGTTGGCTAGGATAAATTTACTGCCATGATCATACTGCAATTTCATCTACAACCGCAGTTCAAATATGAATTATTTCATATATACTTCACATCATTTCACTCCTCACGGGAAATATGAACGGGGGGGGGGGTACTCCCTTATATGGGCTATATAGGTATGTGCCGCTCCAAAGGGTATGGTTTTTCAGCCGTTTTGTCATAAATAGGGTATCGATTTTAGCTGATTTTGGCCAACCTCGTTCACAGGGTCAGTTTCAAAGGGAAAAGCCCTGGGAACGAGGTTGGATTTTGGCCATTTTGGTTATAAATAGGGTATGGTTTTTGTACTCTAGCCCTGATATGGGTATGTTCTTTAAAAACCTAGAAGCCTCTTTTTCATCATTATCGAAAAGAAAATCTCTGCTCTGGAAGCTGTGTATGTAAACATGATTTAATAGACAAGACTCTTGCATGCCAAAGATAATATAAATGGTTCTTGAATACCCTCAAATACAGAACAAAGCTTGTGCAAGCCTTTGCTTTCCCCACGAATCGGGTATCTTTCGCTTTGAATGCATCAAGGCTTGTCTCCGCCATGATTTATCACGCCACGTAGAATCAGCGCGACTCGTAACATGAAATCAAGGCTAAAGATCAAATTCCTCACCCCCTATGAGTAGTGATCAAATGCCCCGCCTCTGGGAAGACTAATTCATCAAACTCCCTCCCTCCCGGGCAGGAAAAGACGTCAAATGCCTGGGGTATGCCCGGGGGGATGTTTAAGCTTCGATTTGACTGGTACATAACATGTCTACACCGAATGCAAATATGGCGGACCACTCGGTCGGCGCCCGGGACGAGTTGCATGAAAATGAGCGTAGTTGGGCCTCGGCGTTAGGGCCAAACCCTCGCGGGTGTAATAGCCTCCAGAAAAAAGTCACACCCGCGCTGTTTTCAAGGAACCCTCACTGTGAATCAATAGAAAGGTTATGAAATGTAGAATTCGGTAAAATTACAAAGCGATCAACTGAAATTCCGGCGAATTAATCGGGTATCAAATGTGATCGTTGATGCAAGATAACTGTGCAGGGCTAATCACAAGGCATCAATCTCTGAAAGAGTGCCAGCATTTCTTTTATTTTTATTGGTTATCTTTTCATAGATCTTTCAAGTTCCATTATCGAAAGAGGTCGCCACGAGAAAAGTATTTGAAATAAAAAAAATTCGCCGACAATCTTGTTACTTTTCGACACTCGTCTGGATTTTATCAGTCTGGCCAAATTCCACGGAAAACCGTCGATTCTACAGACCCTATTAATTACTTTAAAGATGAGAGATTCTCTCGAAAAACGAGAGCCAGGTTTCGCAAGAACTTCATGCTAGCCCACATATAGAGCACATTCCCATATTGTCTTATCCATATATATCCATATATGGTTGTGTCCTATCCATATATGGATATGTGGGCTAGCATGAAGTTCTGACCCAGGTTTCGTCTTCTAAAGATTTATAAACATGCTCACGCCTTCTCAGAGAGATATGTCCACTCAAAAAGCCGCCAGCCAAAGAAAAAGTAGGTCCGCACTGCGTACTTGTGTTTGGGTAACGTCCTTTTTGCTTCTTTGAATTTTACGGGCTGAGGAAATTAAACTGAGCTTCTTATTGAAAACAGGCTTCTTTATCGGGATAGGGTGCTGTTCCATACCCTTCCTTTACCCCTTCCCCGTTTTATACGCCTCCAACGTAGGCTCTATTTGTTAATGTGTTTAGACAATAGGTAGTCTGCTTGCGTGAGTCCGTGAGCGCCGCTGTTACGTCACTCTCGACCATTGTCGCAGTGTTGCGCCTTTTTATGGAAGACAAATAGTTCAGTTGTGAAAGACCTTAAGAGGAAGGGAGCTTTTCTACAACAATGAAGGTCTTTGCTTTACTATATGCTAAATAAAAGTATCGTGCGACATAAAACCCCTGGATATAGGGTACCGATTTCAGCGATTGGGTAGTTCTAAAAATAAATATCAATTTAAATATTCATGTCTTTTATAAAATAACTGAGCTACCGCGTGCGCTCTCATTGGTCGATGGGTGTGTTTAGATGAGAGTATGTAAACACGGTTGTGACGTTTTAAATTTGCGCGTACCACAAAAATTATTTTATAATAAAACGCAACAGAGCACTTTCTCCGTGTTTACATAATCTAACTTTGTTGAGCAGACGAAACATGTTGCTGTCATTGTGGTATAGGGACTCCACGGTGAACGCATTTTTTTAAATTTCTAAGACGAGAACAGGTATCAAAAAGAGAAAAAAAATGTCTAATACTGCATGGCTGGGAAAGCAGAGAACAAAAAGTTAGAGGAATATGAAAATGAGAACTATTACTTGCTTTGGTGATCGGACAAGCGGCACTTTCGAAATAATTGCCTCGGTCTCTCGGACGAAGATAATTCGGTCTCACGGACCGATAACTTTGTGAATATGAATGTTTTCAACAGCATTACATCTCCTCATGTACTGTCTTACCGGAAATCGAAACTTTGCAAGAAAAGAAGAATTAATATATGGAACTATATATCTATCGCAGCCCTTACCTCCAATGCCGGCCATCTTGGGTGAGTCACTATACCACAAGGACAGCAACATGTTTCGTGTGCTCAACAAAATTAAGCCCTGTTCGGCGGGGATAGTACTTGGGTGGGTGACCAAATGCGAAAACCCCGTGTTGTAAGGACTTTTTTTTTCTTTTTTTTCCTGGCCTTTTCAAAGGCGATATTAAGCGTGTAGAACTGCCATCCTTGTGTAATGTCGTTTCTTCTATTTATCAACTTTTTGTTCCTCATTTCGCCGTGGCCGTATTTATGTGTATTTATTTAATACATGATCGTATAAATGAACAGCAGGACATGTCGTTCGAATTCTCCTCAATTCACTCGACTGTTGATCTTTCAAAACATTTAATCATGGCTTGAATCATTCGAAAATTCATACAGCTCGTCAATGTTGTGACTTTCAGTGTCTTCTAGTTCTTTTTTGGCAATCGAGTATGGCAAGAAAAAATCCCATCATTTTCTCTTGAGTATGGTCAAACCTGTATGAGCGGGAACTTTCGGGAAATGAGACTTCTATAGTTAATACAGATAGCTTCTATTTATGAAAACGTTCGTGCGATAATTTATTCAATGTAGAAGCTTTCTTCGTGTTTTATACCGAGTCCGTAATGCTCGGTCCGCGTTTTATACCCAATCCCTAATGCTTAGTCCGTAGTCCATAGTCCGTAGTCCGTAGTCCGTAGTCCGTAGTCCGTAGTCCGTAGTCCGTGGTCCGTAGTCCGTAGTCCGTGGTCCGTAGTCGGTAGTCGGTAGTCGGTAGTCCGTAGTCCGTAGTCCGTAGTCCGTAGTCCGTAGTCCGTAGTCCGTAGTCCGTAGTCCGTAGTCCGTAGTCCGTAGTCCGTAGTCCGTAGTCCGTAGTCCGTAGTCCGTAGTCCGTAGTCCGTAGTCCGTAGTCCGTAGTCCGTAGTCCGTAGTCCGTAGTCCGTAGTCCGTAGTCCGTAGTCCGTAGTCCGTAGTCCGTAGTCCGTAGTCCGTAGTCCGTAGTCCGTAGTCCGTAGTCCGTAGTCCGTAGTCCGTAGTCCGTAGTCCGTAGTCCGTAGTCCGTAGTCCGTAGTCCGTAGTCCGTAGTCCGTAGTCCGTAGTCCGTAGTCCGTAGTCCGTAGTCCGTAGTCCGTAGTCCGTAGTCCGTAGTCCGTAGTCCGTAGTCCGTAGTCCGTAGTCCGTAGTCCGTAGTCCGTAGTCCGTAGTCCGTAGTCCGTAGTCCGTAGTCCGTAGTCCGTAGTCCGTAGTCCGTAGTCCGTAGTCCGTAGTCCGTAGTCCGTAGTCCGTAGTCCGTAGTCCGTAGTCCGTAGTCCGTAGTCCGTAGTCCGTAGTCCGTAGTCCGTAGTCCGTAGTCCGTAGTCCGTAGTCCGTAGTCCGTAGTCCGTAGTCCGTAGTCCGTAGTCCGTAGTCCGTAGTCCGTAGTCCGTAGTCCGTAGTCCGTAGTCCGTAGTCCGTAGTCCGTAGTCCGTAGTCCGTAGTCCGTAGTCCGTAGTCCGTAGTCCGTAGTCCGTAGTCCGTAGTCCGTAGTCCGTAGTCCGTAGTCCGTAGTCCGTAGTCCGTAGTCCGTAGTCCGTAGTCCGTAGTCCGTAGTCCGTAGTCCGTAGTCCGTAGTCCGTAGTCCGTAGTCCGTAGTCCGTAGTCCGTAGTCCGTAGTCCGTAGTCCGTAGTCCGTAGTCCGTAGTCCGTAGTCCGTAGTCCGTAGTCCGTAGTCCATGTTTTATACTGACCGCCAAAATACTCTCCGCGGACTGGTTATGCATCACCGGCTCAGAAAAAACCAATTCGATAATCTCGAATGGTGATTTCTTTTTCTCACACAACGATTTTTCATTCTCAACAGTTAATTTAAATCTCGCATGGCAGTTTTTCAATCTCGATTGGTACTTATGATCTCGTATAGCAATTTTAATTTCTCATACAGTGATTTTCTGATCTCACGTAGTGATTTTCCAATCTTGCACAGTGATTTCTCATTCTCACTCATCGATCACTGAGACTCGATAGGTGATTTTCAACTCAACCTACTTTTGTCATGCTTGGCTTGCCATACATAATCGCTCCTACAACTGGTATGCTATCTATAGCGTCTGATACCATAACCAGGCAAAACTCATCGGTTTCTGAGGCTGCGTCTGTTGTCGCTCCTGCCAATTAATGAGGCCAGCATACTGGAGGTTAAGCCATCTGTTCGAGACACCAATCGTGACACCAACCGTGTCTCCTTACGCCCTCAAACACGTGATGTGGCAATACGTGTTTCTGGGCGCAAGTGAGTTCAAAGTACGGAACCTGATATAATGAACGGGTCATTTTGCAATTTATGTGCGTTGGCTCTTTGGCTGGCGTTACATACCTTCGCTACACAGTGCTGAGCAGCTCCAATAAGAGTGACACAGCTCTCTACTGTTGCGATCCTGCTTTATCGGTTCATGTAATGTTGGTGTCTCGAAACGTTTTTCACGTAGTTTCAGCCTTGCGTTCTATTGTTTTAAAGTGCCCCTAACCCCAAATTTTTACTTTTTATTTTCAAAAAGAATACATAATTTGGTGAAGATTAAAAAAAGAATTGAGTAAATCCGTCGAATCCTCGCGAAACTACGAATGTTTTCTGGTTCACGGCCGCGCGACAAGAGATCTGGGGCTAATGCACTTGTGACGTCAGCGGGGGAAGTCTTAGCCGAGTCAGGCGATCGTGTGATCAGCTGCGTTTCATCTGAGATTTCTGGCCTTCAAATCCTGTGGAGTTTGAGCCCAGCCACCCAAATCATTGAAAACTCCAAGAAATGGCATTAGACAATACAGATTAGGATTATTCGATTGAGTCCGAGGTCTCTGACTATCTGTTCTCTCCCGGAGAATAGCATCGAAGACATCAAAGTGACGCCAAGTAAAAGCGAGGAATCGAAAGTCTGACAGAATGTCTGTCTGGATTAACTTGCTTTATATACCTATGAACCAATGGCTGATGAAGACTTGTTAAAACAAGGTGAAAAGGAACAAGGAAAACCAAAAGTTGTAGCGAACGATGATAAATGGACGCCTCGAACTGAAATAAGATGAAATAAACATGCAAGTACTAGTGATTATTTTGCATCGCTTCAGTGACCTTCATTCATGGCTTTACTAAATGCTTACTTCCCTCATCGTGAATTAGAAGTACCTCCAAGCAAGAGGAAGAGCTATAAAAATCACCAAGATGAAGCCAATATCCAGTGGCGTCGATATATAAAAAAAATCAAATAACATTTGTTACAGCTTGAAATCAAATACTGAAAAGTACAAAAAACGGGACGCGCAAAGGTCACGCTTTTGTTTATAGCCTTTCGATCTTTGCCGGTTTTCTGTCTGACTTTGTTGTGTGGCTTACACGAAGTGTAAAGCCACATTATGGTATCACCTGATTTATTTATTTATTTATTTATTTATTTATTTATTTATTTATTTATTTATTTATTTATTTGTCTACGAGAGTCGAGCGCCTGTCACGTGGTCTAGTGCTGCGGCGAACTAGTAGTCTTGGTTGTAAGCTTGGGTTCGAGTAATTTTTTTCAGGTGATCTTATCACGAGTTAGTTCTCCTGGCACAAGCCAACAGACACAGACCCAGCTTGTGTTATAAGTGCAGATTGTGCAAGAGCGTTTACGCTCTTACACTGGTTGAATCTTCGGTTGTCCCGAAGTTGTACGGCACACAAAAGCACTCACGATGTACTGACAATTCCCGGGTTTAATAACGAAAATGAAACAAAAAATTACAAAATAACTGGCCTCACGTTCCTCGTGTTGTTTGCGTTGTGTCTCCTCAAAAACCTCCTATTTCACAATACTCCTCTGTCTCCTATTACAATTTCACTTGTCAATTATCTGAATACTAAATCTGACATTCGGTTGTAACGCTAGATAGTCACGCTAGTTCCGGTCACGGTACGGGTTGTAATGCTTTGGTTTTCACTTAATCTAGTACCGCATAAATTTGCGCTGACTCATAATAAGAACATTTGACTACGAGTAGTCGGTTTTTGTTCCTGAAATCCTCCGCGTGCGGAGCTCAAAATATATTATGCAAACTAGGGAAAGAAACGAAGAGGGAATGGGGATCGATCGCATGTTCCAGTAATTTCTAGCGCGCCAAGAAAAGAACTCAGGAGCTTCTAGCGGGCTAGGAAAAGAAAGAGACTGCTCGCAGTCTATAAGAACATATGGTTTGTACATACAAGTTTAGGTCGATAAGCATGTCCCACACGCGATAGGTCAAGGGTTTGGTATCGGATAAACTTGTGCAAACAGGAACTGCTCCAAAAAAAATTGATAACAGCTTACCTTTAATTAAAACAACAATTAATTTCCGGTGAAGTTCTCAGCGCTGAGAAACAGTGTAAAGATAACAAGGTGTTTATTTCAAGAAGAAACAATGACAATACTGTTTGTTGTTTCTCTTGTTTTGAAGTTTGCGTACGTTGTTTTATTAGTCATCACGTTTCACTTTATCCGCACTGATGCAAGTTTCCTGGAAGAGTTTACAATTCTGAAATCATATTATTTCACGCTGTGGAAGGAAAAAGTTTTATTTAAAGTATTGAAGGTAAAACTTTTATTTTCAGTAATGTATTGCCTTTTAAACGCTGACGTATAGAACTTTTTTGGATAAGTAATATCTCAATTATTTCATGCCGCCCTATGTCGCGCACGGGTTAAAAACAATCCATCTAAAAGTATGATTTTAAAAACGCTCCAGAGGATTTTCTTTTAATCCAAGAAACAGAAATACAAACACTGCCTTTCCGTAAATGTTTTTTTTTTTTGGCAGAAAAAGAGAAAGCAATGAAGAAGAAAACAAAATGAAACAAAATGAAAAGCATGCTCAAATGGGATTGAACTCTTAACCTCTCGCGTGAGGATCCAGCATGTATCAACTTGTGCATTACTTACAAGTATTTGAAAGTGTTAAACCTCCCTTTTGACAAAAAAAATCATCTTGCCGTTTTTGACTGCAGCACAGAGAAAACATGCACAAATACATGTAATGAAAACGTGTAAGCCTCAGTAACAAACAGTTTGTTAACCTTGAACTTTTCTTTCTATTTTTACAAATGACAACACAACCCTGGATAAAGGTTTTATCCCGGCATGTGCAATCGATAAAACCGATAATCGATAACATTCGATAACAATCGATAAAAATTAGTAAATTGTATCGGAAATCGATTAAAATCGATAAAAGGACACGTTGTGAGTAATCGATAATTATCGATTTTTAAATTAATGTTATCGATTTTATCGAATTTCTAAAATGTATCAAATCTTCCATAAAAACACTCTTACGATTCAATGAATCAAGTAGGACGAATTTAAAGATTTATTTAACAAATCGATAATTGAATGAATACTGATAATCAAATAATATTAACACGATTCCCTGGCATGATTCAACGGGGAAACGCAACATAACATAACCGCTTTTTGTATTTACTCAGAAACTGTTCAAGCTAAATGTCGTAATGACATCCTACAAATACATGTACTACGAAGTACGAAGCTGCGTACATACGTAAGTACGTAAGTACGAAGCTGTCCACATAGAAGCAGTTTTATTTTGTATGGTTTTTGATACTCCGTTAAAATCGATTAATCGATAAAATCGATATCGTTAAATACGCGGAAGACTGTGAGTATCGATTTCTATCGATTGATCGATAAAATCGATATCGATTAATTAAAAATTATCGATTGATATCGATTTATCGAACGGTTTTCCGATATCGGTTTTTATCGATTGGTCATACCGGGTTTTATGCGCTTGTTCGAAATCTAGACTGCACTCACATCACAAGTACTTTGCTAACGAGCAATTCCTCATAACACCCTTTCATAATTTATTTTCCAAGTTCAGTGGCTAACAGCCACTTTGATCTAAGTTGTATCACCCCTTCACTCCTCTTCTTCGTGTTACACATTTAGAAACCCGGCAGAGTCGGGGACACCCATATGAAAAGGCAAGCAATACTCGTCAGAAGATGTAAATTTACTTCCTAAGGGAGAATAATATGGAAGTTGCTTGAGCTTCATTAGAACCCTAAAAGATAGCACTTAAAATGAAAGAAGTGCGATCACCAACCACTACTCAAGACAGGATACCGCCGCGCGCCCATCCACTAGATAATTTTGCCAACACCTATCCATTAGATAGTGATTTATCATTTGAACAACTAGCGTTTTTTCCATTTTTTGACCAACTGGGTCCTGTTCTGTTTTGGAGTATTCTAAATCGTGAAATTTGCTCCAACGAGGATATAGATTCTGACAATAGAGATCTGTCCTGCCCTCCTATTATCTAAAAAGTGAAGCCTTGGAGCGGACTGGCTCATAGCAGCCTGAGGTTATCCCCGTTTCTGAGGCATGAAGCGGCTAGAAGTATTTCTACTCCCCGTGGACGGGATGCTAGTCCATCACAGATCACTCCCCCGCAATTTGTCAGGCCTCCCCAACAATTTTCTTTAAAATTCAAACATATACTAATCGTGTACATGAATCAATTTTTTGTAACCGAATCTACATACAGGAAAATCTACAGGATTCCAATTTTTTGTAGAAAATCGACTCGTAAGTAGCCTGATCCCAGAGGTTTTTCTTGATTTTTCTCTGCATGAGATGAGAGAACCAGAGCTGCGAAGAGGCAAGAAAAACCTCTGCGACCAGGGTAACTCGTAAGCCACACATGTCCGCACCGCGGACCTATTTTTGTAGTGTTAATATGGTCCCCGAATACGATGAACCATACTTTAATAGCGTCGAATTCAGAGGTTTACTCGAAAATAAAATTGAATAAAGAATTTCACACAAAGCGATATGACAAACAAAGAATCAGAGAGCCAGCCGATTTCACGAGCTCGCCTCGCTTGAGAAGCGAGGTTGGGAAGGAACAATTTAGATTTTCCGACGAGAACGAGCATTCCTCTGCCTGTCAATAACATCAATATAGATTACCAAAAATTCAAGAATTTCAAGTTGACAATCAACCCCTTAGAGCGAAAAAAACGATAAGCGAAAATAAACACAGTTTTCTAAATACCCGGGTAAATAGCAAAGCGGCAAGTTATTTGCTTCGCGGTCTTTTCGGAAAAATGGATTACACGTAATAAGCCGCAGCTATAGCTTTTGCGTCGCAGGGTTCTGAGTACAATGATATTTATCCACTTCAAGCTATGGAATTTGAATATTTCAAAGCTGATCGTGATCGCAGCGCTTCACTTCGCCTATTTATCGCGTGTCAACAAACAAGAAGACACTGACGACTGAATGAAATCAGGTGAGCGGCTGACAACCAAAACACTGCGATATAAAACAAGTTTCCAGTTCGGAAAGACTGTATTCGCTAGTTCAAGGGAGATATGAGATGTAATCACAAGATCGATAAAAAATAATAACGCTCCGATCATTTAACAGTTTCCATCAAGGCATATTCCTGAGAAACTGTTGCTTGAATCGGTTCTTACTTGACCTGTTGTATTTTCACGAAATCGTTGTTTAATCGCCAAAGGAGGGTATGTTGTGTACAAATATACATTTAGACAGATCCACCACATTACGGCAATTCGTAGCAACACACATATAAGGCATTGTATCAAATGTTTTCCTCTGAACAATCCCTCGTGACCTCTGATCTGCAGTGTCTTCACCCTCTATCTCTCCATGATCCAAGCGAAATGCCAACCTCGTTCCCAGGGTCTCTCTTCTCTGCCTTTCTTCCAACGACCAAGGGAGGCAGAGAAGAGAGACCCTGGGAACGAGGTTGGCGAAATGCCTTCCCCGGCTGACGTCACAGACCGACTCGGCTCATTCTCCTTGTAATAATATACAAGCAACAATTTCTGCATTCTGATTGGTTAAGAACATGTCAATTAATCCCAAATCAGTGCAAAAAAGTGTAATTGAGTGCAAAAAAGTGTAATTGAGTGCAAAAAAGTGTAATTGAGTGCAAAAATGTGTAATTGAGTGCAAAAAAGTGTAATTGAGTGCAAAAAAGTGTAATTAGTTTGAAAATGATTGACAGCTCCTACTTTGAGCCTGGACAAACAAAATGGCGGACAAAAATTAAACGAAGATTGAAACTCTTCACCTTCATATTTTTCAATACAATTACCTCATAACGAAGCAAAGTGTAAAGCTCAACAACAACTTCTAAACTAGTGAAAGTGAAGTAGATGTACACAAAAGCCGCGAGGTCAAAAACTTTAACATAAACTTCAGCTTGAGTGAATGAAAATATGCCGGCGTCGATCGCGACTACATTACAAATTACCAGTTGAAGAAGTAAATTTTAAAATTCTTGGGCACCACGCGATAAAACGCGAAGAAGGACCCAACAAGACGACGACGACGTCCTAAGAACCGGCCACATCTTACGTTTTAAGACAAAAAGTGCAAGCATTCTACTTTTGTGAAAGAACTGAAACGGCGAGCTTAGAGATTAGAAAGGTCGTTCCCTAACAAAACCCGGTAAACGCTTCAGGCAAATCTAACCTGTACAACGTCCAGTGAAGAAGCTGAAGTCTGGCAGCAACCAGGAGAGGTGAAAAAGATGTCCTTCAGAGCTAAGAAATTCCGTTCTTGGTAGATTTTAGCTTCGTTTCTCGGTATTTTGGACAAAGTAACTTGTACCACGGCCAGGTTCAATGGTTTCTTGCACACAGTTTCTCAACCACTCAAAAAACATTTGGCAAGAAAGCCGCATCAAAACCGCAGGGAGTTTTTCCTCTTCCTTTGTGGTCAAGTTCTTCAATTCAACTTTGAGTAAAGACTGCTTTTAACTGTAAAAAGAAACTGCTCAGTTTTCATACATGACTTGGAGAGAGTGAATGAATTTTTACGCTTGAATTCACCTGTCAAATTTTCATCCAATAAGAAATTGTTACTTGTGTATTATTTTAAACAAGTAATCCCTGGATTACTTGTTTAAAATAATACACAAGTAACAATTTCTGTCACGCTTCAGTATTTTGCGTGACAAATGGAGGCAACAAGCTACATCAACTTTATTGGATGAAAATTTGACAGGTGAATTCAAGCGTAAAAAGCCCTACGGGCTCGTGCAATTTTTTGTAATCTTTGAAAAATTTACTCGTGCTTATTTATTCCAAATTGCACTCGAAATCATTTGATTACCTATACTAACTCGGCCGTGAACCACGGTGGCGCGTATTTTTCGAATTTTAAAAATTCACAAAAAATCGAGGAAAAATCGTACGACCATAATTTTTTCACCAATGTGATCAGAACAAAAAGGACTTTTTTGCCGGCTAAGAAAAACTTTAGGGGTTAGGGGCACTTTAAGCCAGATAACTTGGTTTTCAGCTTTGGTGAGTGGAATAAACTCGTGCACAATGAGGAGGAAGGCACATAGCCCCATGGTTTGAGCTGAAGTCATTCTGAATGAGTTGAAACTAAATGATGCAATTTGTTATGTTTAGAGTAAAAAGAGCAAGAGCATTCTTTGCTGATACATTTCTCTTAATTACTTTATTTGTTTATCTTTTCTTTTGTACCGGAGTTAAAACTAAGTGGTGTTATCCAAACACTAAATACAATTTTTCAAATGGTTTTGCATATACACTGACCAAAGGAGATCAATATAAGTTACCTTGATCGCTCTTGCCAGAACAAGTGAGTTTAGAATCCCGGCTATTAATTAGTACCTTGAATACTGAAATAATCATAGTTCCATTTGTACCAAGCCTCCTATTACATATGTCTGGATTTATGAAAACGGTGCTGAACTATTCGCTTTCACCGTGATTTCGCTACTCTTTTAGGACGCCTTTAAGCCATGTAGAAGACTAAGAAATAGAGAAAAAACGACAATGAAAGGGAGAATCGGGTGCAGGAAGAGAAAAAGGACTGACTTTTCTTTCAATTTTGATATCGTAGCCTTTGGACGCGACTTCAGTTCTTAAGCACCGTTTTCATAAATCAGACATATATAAGGTGGAACATTACTGATTAAATTGGTCAAAAAAACAATTTATTGATGTTTATTTTATACAGATGAACCCCTATAAGAGTCTATTAAGCGCTTAAGAGAGGATGACCGCTTAACAGAGCTTCGTCAGAAATTACAAAATGCCATTTTATTTCAATTCAAAATAGCGTGAAAAGCAATCACGGAATCACATGAACATGGCAGCAAACTTTCGTTTGAATAACTTTCTTAGCAGTTACTTTCTATTATATTCTAGACTTTGACTCTCAGAGCTTGTTGAAGACAATTTTAAAATGTACAAGAACACTCATCAGGAAAGCCAAAAGGTGGCCGCTTAAAAAAAAGGTTTTATAACTAACTGGATTTATGAAAACGGTACTAAACATTTCGACCCCTATCACCCTTATTTCACCTTGATTTCACCCAACTTTGTCAACTTTCAGGCCGCTTCCAACGGAAGCCATGTAAACGGGCAGAAAAAAGACAAAGGAGGGCAATACAAGGGAGATAAACAGATAAAGGGGTAAAGAAAGTAAAAAAGGACTAACTTTCCTTTTATTTTTCATGTCGTCACCCGGTTGGAGATGGTCTCTGGCGAGAAAAAAAAAACGCCCGCTTAGGGAGCGCCGATTTCAATTCTTAAGCACCGTTTTCATAAATCCAGACATATATTTCAACAGAACATGACTCAATGACCCGGAAACGCCGACATGTGATGGTTTCGAATTACTATTGATCTTTCTAAGGCATCTGGGACCAAACTAGCTCATTTCCAGGCTATTTTTCGCTATTCTGTGCCAATATCTAATTGGATTTATGAAAACGGTGCTAAACATTTCGACCCCTATCACTCTTATTACACCTCTATTTCACTAAACTTTCAGGCTGCTTCCAAGCCATGTAAACGGGCAGAAAAAGAGAAAGAAAGGCAATGCAAGGGAGATAAACGGGTAAAGAAAGAAACAAAGGACTGACCTTCCTTTTATTTTTTATATCGTCACCTTTGTCTCTGGCGAGAAAAAACGCCATTATACAGTATTATACTTACTCAGTGACGATATACTTATTACGTCATCGTCACGTGCAAATGTCATATCATCCTAGTTATTAAATTTCTGGTGATCTTTACTTTTCCATTTGCTATCTTACACTCTGTATTCTGCTTTTGAGCAGTCAATAAATCGGATTTGACCAAGACGAAACATGTCAGAATAGCGAGCCACGAGAATGAGCGAAACAGAACAACCATCAACAACCAGGGAAAACGCTACAACAAGCTCGTCAGCGGCAAATGCGATCATTACTGCGCTAGTTCATGGAATCAACCACCGATGGGCCTTGATCTGAAAGGTAAACTAAAGCGGATGACTATAGCAGAATCGCCAAAGGTGGGAGAATTTTTGCGTTGTTACCCACATGGATAACTAGAGCGATGACTACAAAGTAGCTCTCTTTCTCTGTCGTATTGGCCCCGAGGGTGCAAATGCGTGCAATAGTTTTAATTTGACTCCAGATAATACTCACAATCTCACAGCAATTATCAAGGAAATCGAAAAGTATGCAATCGGCCACGGCGATGTCAACGAAACATACGAGCGTTTCATTTTTAACAGTCAAGATCAGCTAGAGGGAAAGCTAGTGCACGAATATGTAACACAATTGCGGGATTTGGCGCAAATCATGTAACTTTTGCACGTGTGTCCATGATTGTCTTATCCGCGACAGAATTGTCCTCGGTATTATATTCGCGACGCACACCCGCGAAAATGGCTTCTACAACAAGCCAAGCTGTCGTTACAAAAATGTTCTGATATATGTAGGACGGACGAAGCGTTGTCGTCACAGCGGATTTAAGTCATAGATCAGACTCCAAAAGAAGAAACAAGACGAAACTCTACACATGCTAACAGATAGAAAGAAACCCAAACACGGCTTACGAAGAAAGAAACCCCCACCCGAGGAACCCGGAAAAAAACCTGACCCCAGTGGCTCAGCTAGCAAAACAGTCATGAATCGCTACAATTGCGCTGAAAGTCACAAGGCACGACGTGAATCCTGTCCTGCATGGGGAACATAGTGTAAAGAATGTGGGAAGAAGAACAATTTCGCAAACAAATGTTGTCAAAAGAAGAAAAGCCATGCAATATGCTGTCACAGAAATCGAATCACAGGCGAGCGACTCCGATTACATCGATACTGTGTTGATCCTGTGTTGTTGAAATCGGAAACCATAAACGCCGTGTCTCAACAGGTAGGAGAACAGGGGAGAAATTTATGCTCAGATGTTGATCAAGGATAAAACTGTTCCTTTTCGTATGGACTGTGAAGCAACAGTCGACCTTCTACCAGTCAAATTCATCACAGATGAAGAAATCATGCCCACGAATCATTTATTACAGATGTGCAACAAGACGGAGCTGAAGCAACTGGGTGTAACGCTTTTGACAATCAGAAACCCATTCACCTGCTAGGAGCCAAAGTCAGACAGCACAACAAGTTGCTGCAGCATTGAGCTCCACTATTAGCAAGACGCCCCAGATGCATCTGCCACACATCTAATCGAAGAATTTAATGACGAAGACGTTGGAATGGTTGAAGGAACTCAACACTTAAGCTAAGAAATGGCGCAAATGTTCAACTAGTTGTATCAGCACCTTCCAGACGAAGTTTACGTCAGAACTAGAGCGTCATATTTAGAAGACCTAAGAAGTACAACTAGCCGATGCACTGGTCTAATCAAACAGCACCACCACCGAGGAATCCCAAGACAAGGGCACCTCAGTGAAACCTGTAGTACCCAAAACCGTCAGTGTCGGAAATAAAGTCTATGGGACCTCCAGTGACCAGTGGAAAACCACCTGGTCAGCCAGCCATGGTTTTTGCTGTAGCTGCTCCACTCAGTGTTATTCTTTCCCAGCGCTAAACCACAGAGAAACCAAAGAGACCGCAGAGAAGTGGTGCAAGAACCAGCGTGTTTGAAGGACCATGATATGCTGGAAAATGACCTGAGTTGCTAAGTGAATGTTACACACACTCTCATTGAAAGGACATTGATTCAAGAACATCGATTTAGGGACATTTAGAAGCATTTCTCTTCATGACGATCAGATATTGTCTATCTCTAGGATACGTTGAACAACTTTTGGTCTATGTTTTTATTGTTTTACAACTACAATAGATAATGCTTTGTACAAAAAGGACGCCATGGATGTTATTTTTATCATCCGGGCAAATGTCATAGCATCCTTGTTTTGTAATCTCGAGTGACCTTTACTTTTCCGCCATTCGCTATCGTTCATCTTGTATTCTACAGTCAATAAACCGGATTTGACTAAGACGAAAGTGCATACTTTTGCAACTAGACATAAAACGATACACATCAACCTCCAGTTTACCAAATATCGAAAATCGAAAGATGTTGACATGATTGTAGGAGCAGAAATCTAGCTGATAAATTCTGTTCAGGTACGCATTAAATGTCTCTAGAATGATGACCGGACTGTGTCGCGATCGAGGACGCGTCCATCGTGACGTTACGGAGTGAAAAGGCTAAAGCTTTAGCTTAAATTCATGTTTGGATAAAAAGGAATAGATCGCAGCATATATGAAATTAGCGTGTTCTGAGTTTTCGTTTGTTTCAATTATTCTACAAGGTTTAGAAGCAACGATTTCTCTTTGACCAACGAGGGGAGACTGCTAAGAAATGACATACTAAGTTTAAAATAAAGATCGATGTCGCAATCAATTGTCCAGATTTACAAACTTTACAAATTAAAGCAAGAGTTGTGAAAATCAAGCACGATCTCCTTCACATCGTTTTACAGGTAAATCAGAGCAAAAAAAATACAACCATCAAATTTTTCTCACTGGAATCCACACGAAAAAGGATGACAGCTCGACGGTGTGACAACCTCGAGTTGTTTATTTGCGGCGCAATGCGCTCTTGTAAAAAGTGGTGCAGTGCTCTCTGTGAATGCAATGCCTTTTGGTAAAAAGTGATAAATTAGAGAATTTGTAGGCCCTTGAGAGTCTGTTGAGGGTCAATCAAGTTGCTTCCTTTGTCTGTTGTCTGACTGAAATATTAGGTAATTATCTAAACAGCTAATATAAAGAACAAGGCGTCATTGCATCTTTTCTTTTCTTTTTCGTCACAGAAATCGAGTCACAGGCGAGCGAAACCGGAAACCACAAACGCCGTGTCTCAAGTAGCCTGCGTGGCAGGCCGTACAAGGGGAGGGAAAGGCCGTAGAGAGGCCCTAGGGAGTTCACCTACCCCTTCCCCTTCCGTCACGCTCACGCAAACTAACGCACTTCGCGCGCTCGTTTTTTTCCCTTCTCCCTCCCCTTCGACGCCTGCCACGCAGGCTATGTCTCAAGTTTCTCTCCTTTCCCGCTACTCTGCGGCTCAAGTCGTTACCAGGGTAACGCAATTTGTCATGTGACCTTGGTCCCAGTTGAGCGCCAAACACAAAAGAAAAAACAAAATGGCGTTTACAAAGTTCTTTGGTCTTTTACTTATTCTGTTGTTTTATAGAGTTGTTTTCGCTTCAGCGTCGATCAACGGCGATAAAGTGGCTGATTTTGAGCTTTTTTCCAAAGACAGAATAGACGCTGGGAAATCCAAACTGGAGGAGTTTACTGCGCACGCCAAAAGCAGTGATTGCTGGAGGAAAGCCGTTCAAGGCATCGAGAAACGTTGCAAGAGTCTTGGAGATATTGAACAGAGTTATCTGGCGATTGATTTCACAAATTGTCATATGTCGAAGTCAGGAAGGAAAATATATTCGTGCTCAAGGGAAACACAGTCGATTGATCAATGCACGGGATCAATGGATGACACGACTTATCTTGCTTACACAACATTTTTCACTCATGCAGCTAACATCTGTTTCTATGTTAAAAGCGAAATATGGCAACAAAGAACGGAAGAAACAATCTCCAAACTGTCAAGAACTTCGCAAGATGTCGCAGAACAGCTTGAGGAATCTGCTGAAAGACAATTTCTGGTACTCGAGACGCAAAATGTCTCACTGCAAAACCAGAAGGAGATCATTTCAAACGAAATCCATCTATCTGAGACACTTCGAAACTCTACGTTAAATGCTAAGAAAGCTTTTGAGGACATGAAACAAAATGCCCTTGAACAAAAGGCTTTGTTTTCTGAAACATTTGATGGGTTCTTCAAAAGTGTGGAGAAAGTCAGAGAACTTCAATCCATGATTCTTGGAGAGTTCATAAGTTTGCAATCTGTAGCGTTCTACATTGCTGCAGTGTGTACCTGTTATTTCTTTACCAGTACCCCGCGTACAGCAGCAGCCAGACTTCCACTGTTTATTGGGTTGTTTGTTGTTATGTTCATCGAACGGCTTGTGACATCTTGGGGAGTGACAGACACCCAGTCAGCTGACACAGTAAGGCATGGGATACTGACCAAGTGAGAGGTCAAGAAAGCTTGATATTGACCAAGTTTTCTTTTTGCTTGTTTATGGTCCAAGATGATTAAACAAGCAAAAAAGGAACAAAGCTTTCTAGATCAAAAAAGCTTTTCTTTTTAATATAGGATGTATTAGTTCATATCTGATGTATTGTTTGGCATAAAGAACACCATTTTCTTACAGGAAACAATGGGTAATCTGGAGTGGGAAAATAGCATCATCTTCCTCACTCAGGTAGTCAATCACACAGGGCTTGTATTAAGGGAGCGGCACTAAGCAAATTGACAAGCTGTAAGGATAATTTTACCTGCCTGGCTTGACTATTTAGGGAAAAGGTTTTTTTTATATATATAAAAGCATTTCACTTCAAAATTTGAAAACCAGCTGCCCTCCTGTTGAAAACAACAATATAACTCCTGTGAATTAGCACATAGTTAATAGAAGGGAATGGTTATGAAACCTGACAAAGTTCTTTGTTTTAGGTTTTTGTTTGCTTTTTTTGGCTTTGACTGTGCAAAAAACACAATAGTTGTTTACTATGTACTGAGAATCGAACTAATAGAAACGTGTTGGTTACGTAACTCATGCATAGTGTGTGAGCGCAAAACAAAAGATTTTGCATGGACGTAGACCTTCCAACCTTAATCTTGGCATCTTTGTTTGCTCCTTTGATGTCTGCTGGGCTTCCTAACCATTCCTCTTTATTATCTATGCACAGGATTTGGTTCATCTTGCCCTGACTCACAGAGCTAGTCAATGAAAGAGTCATATGATAAAATAGACTTTGCTTATTATTGCAATGGCTTTCATTACTCTAACTGTCCTACGTAAAGTAGTGGTGTCTTTGTTTTATTAATGTAACTGGATTTTAAGTTGAAGGTTGGTGTTTCAGTATATGGAAAATGGTACACTTATCTTATGAACTACAGTATATTCAGGCCATTGACAGACTGCTAAAAGTAACAAAAACTTTATAGTGTGTTATATCCATGATGGAAGTATATTAGGTATTGAGTCTAAAACAGTCTAGTGAGAAGCCAAGGGGCTCATAAGAGCCAGTGCTTCACTCCAGTTTCTATAAAATAAAGTAACAAGGAAACTTGTTACTCTTCTTGGATTAGGCTGAATTACTACCTGCTATTGAAGGAAAGGAGTACATGCTCCTAGACTTAATTCTTTCCTGGCCTGTTGGTTTTGCCTCTGGAAAGGACCTTTGGCAACTCATGTCTCTCACACTTGTGACTTCGTCTCTTGAAGATTCCCCTCTCATTCTGCTTAAGGGAGATAAAAGCAAAGGTCGACTTGTGGCAAGTCTAATGCACTTTCTCCCAGAAAAGAACTAAGATCGGCCCCAAACGAGCAGTAGAAATGGAGCCTATTCCTAAATGGATTGCCAGTCCATTGCAGGCCCACCCCCAGCTGTTGCCTGGCAATTGACTTGTGCCCAGTTTTGCTCATGTTTGGAGAGAGATGCAGTAAGGGTAACAGCCAGAGGTTTTGAGAAATACATTGCATGGGTCAAAGAAGCCAATGCTATCATAAACTTACCCACTAACCACATTTACTATTTACCCCTTTTTGCAGGAGGCTATTCATACCAGACTGTGGTTCTGTAGAAAGGTTTATATTATTGTAGCTACCCTTGTGCTTATGGTAGTGGGATATCAATACCAAGACTACAATAGAATTAACTTTGACATGCTTCGCAGTATGCAACTCCAGATTACAGAGATGAAACAATGGCAGGAGAAGATCAATAGTTTGAAAGCAATAACAAATGGAGAATCGCCAGCACACCAGTCTTTACTACCAGGTGCAAGGTAATGTTTAACATTGGTAACAAGAATCCGTACAACAAGAGCAAAGCAATAGTCTGATTGTGTTAATTCTGTTGTTGTGCATTTGTTGATTTTGTATAAATATACACCAGCTGGGAAACCACAAGTTAGATTATTTTCCTTTACTGATTCAATCTGACAACAAAAAACCCAAAAAAGTCTTCTTTATTACTATACGCATATCACTCAACAATTCTATGCTCAAGGTTTTGAGCCCCTCAAGTTTTCCTGCTTTGCTGTTTTTGTGGTTGTAAGATTTTTTTGTTGTTCCCTCTTCATCTTTTGCTATCTTGAGAGTGGCTGCTCGAAGGTTAACTGGGCTCTCTAGAAACATGGTAATATTTTTATTGTTATTATTATCCTAGGATGCATTGAATGCTTCAGATACTTTCTGTGTAAATTACAGTTAATAGAGGGCAATGGATATGAAACCCAACAAAGTTCGTCACTGTAGTTTTTGTTCACTTTTCTTGGCCTTGATCATTCACAAAACATAATTATAGTTTTTACTTCTGACTGAGGAACAAACCAATCTAGAAATGTTTTGGTTGTGTATTTCATGTATAGTGTACGAGTGCAAAACATAGGTTTGTGCACGGTCATGGACCTTCCAACTTAAACCTTAGCATCTTTGTTTGCTTCTTTGATGTTTGACAGGCTTCCAAACCATTTCCCAATATCAACTATAGTGTAAATCAGTTAACAAATTCTTCTGCACACCAAATATTGTAAATGTGTTTCTATTGTTTAAGCCTTTCACAACAGTGTATCAGTCATCCCAGATACTCAAATCATGGCAAGCCATATGACATACCAGATGCTTCTATGGACAACAATGCACGAAATCTGGGTGATGACATCGACAATGATGATGATGATGATGATTCTGATCACAGCTTTGTTCCCAACGAGTCAGAACTAGAAAGTTTTTCAGAAGAAAGCAGTGAAGAAGAGGAAGAAGATGAAGAACATGATATGGTTGGTGGCAAGAAAATAGAGCCTGATATTACAACACCAGTGACCAGGAAGACATCAAAAGGGACACCAAAAGAGATGTCAACAAAGACCAACTCCACATCATCCAGGAAGACAAGAAGTAGAGAAAGAGTGAGTTCCATTGAATTGACCAATGATTGCTCAGTACTTTTCATGGACTCTGAACATTTGACAAGTGTTAATGACTCACAGCTGACTCTCAATCTATGAACACTGGACACTTTTTTGCACAGTTTTGTTTTTGGCAAGTAGTGAATAAGGCTCTTTATATAATGCCATATAATGCAAAAAAAGGTTAATGCTGAATAATTTTATTGCTAGTATCAATTCTATGAAGAGCCCTCATTTAGTCACCAAAAAAATGTCAAGTGTTCAATTGGTTTGAGTGTACACACTGCAAATCGAGTTAAATCATGCCACAGGATTGGTTGCTAGTTTTTCATCTGAACTGTTCACACAAAATAACCCTTCTGTTTTAGATCTTATTATAAAAATGATAAAAACTATTTTGTCCAAGCCTTTTTTAGTCTAGATCCAGAAATCAATTTTCTGCATTCTGTTCTTAGCTTCAAGGATGATCTTGAGTTCATGTCTGCCCGATATTGTTATATCTGGATTGCCAATTGCAACTATCTACCTGACATCCTTGTTTCCTAGCAATGTAACTGGCCGATTAATTTACTCCTAACCTAGCGAGCTTGATTTGCCATCCCCCCCCCCTCCCTCCCTCTCCCTCCCTCTCCCTCTTATTGCAACCCCTGGTGACTACTTTCTCATATTAGTTGCAGACTCCTGATTCAAGTCCATCTTATCGCTACAACCTACGATCGAGAAGAAACACTCCTTCAGATATTCACAATGGCAGTTTCCTCAGCAACATGCCCTCGCCATCAAAACTAAAGGAATTGTTCAAAGCTGTCCAGCAGAGGTCCAGCAGGCGCTATACAGCTGTGATACGCACGCCCAGGAACAATGACACTAATAACACAGCATTGTTTTCATCGGATGAAGAATGCTGAGTATTCCGCAAGTCAAAACTGTCTCTGCTTTTAGTTTTTATTATCCAAACTTTAATACGTTTGATATGTGCCTTTGCCTACTGCGATTAACAGATGAAAAGGCATTTAAATATATTAATTATCTGGGAAATTTCATTAAGGTATAATGTAGTTCGTTCATGCATAGTTTTTGTTTATTTGTTTGCTTGCTTGATTTCTTTCCTTTACTGCAAATCTAAAATTACAGAGCTTTCGCTTATAACTCCTTGACTTGCTAGTTATCACCAAGAGCTGCTCGTTCAAATAACGCTTATATTCTTTATTTCTTTTTCTCGAAAAGAAAAAAACAAAATGAGGGTTAACCTCATGAATCATTTCAAATTACAAAGAGCAATTTGACCAGACTAGAAGAGATTAACAATTGTTTATTTATTAAACCGATATCCTTTCTCATTTAAGTAGTTTTGGCATTAGTTATCCTGAGAAATGGTTTATTACGTGCTCATCTAGATCTCCTTTTCTGTCATGTTAACAGTTTGAAAATCTTATTGTGTAGTTAGAGTAATTTTAAATCTTCAGTCGTTCTTCAGGTTGCATTTCGTTGAGTCTTATTCGTCTATGATATTGTAGTTTACGTTCTTGCACAGTAGTTTGTTTTATTTTTAATAAACGTTTCTCAACTCTTGACTTCGCTCATATTTGAAAGATAACTATAATGACAAACGAGTTAAACTTGTTAAATGATCAATTTTAGCAATGGAACTAATGAATCTTTGCTAGGGGAACATTATTTTAGAGCAGAATTCAAACACTTTGCCCCAGAAAAAGAAAACTATATGATATTGTAAAAATCCGAATCATTGGATAATGCAATTAACCCATTGGCAACTGGAGATTTTGGATATGCTGGACATTTTTCGCCTGGGTATTAGCTTAATTAGTTCTAATCCACTCAAAAAGGCATTTGAGACAGATGTGGTGAGCACAGACGCAAAATCGACAAAGCCATCACTCAACGACACGTACATTGATCAACCCTCAATCCGACTTACTCTTTATATACAACTCACTAGTTCAATCCCATTTTTGATTACTGCAGCCTGGTCTGGGGTAATTGTGGCAAAACATCATCTAACAAGCTACATTATTATACATTGAACTCTCTAACTCTTTTCTGATTGGCCGAAAGCGTACAGTGAATTTTCGAAATCAGTGCCCGTGACGTCATAACTGCAGATTATACAATAATCATGTCAAGGACACTCAAGGTCACGGGTAATCTGTCGTGTATGACCGTGGTGCATGATTTCTAAGGGTAATCATGCCGTCAAGTTCGGTCGCTTTGTGTTGCTTGCTGTCAGTGAAGAAGCAAACACATGACTTCAATTTTTTTTTCGTTCAACGTATAATAAAACAATTATTAGATTCGGTTTTTGTGATATCCAGAATAATAAAGGTCTCGGTAAGGGTTATCAGCCGAAGCCGAAGGCTGAGGCTGATAACCCTTACCTCGACCTTGATTATTTTGGATATCACAAAAACCTCATCCAATAATTGTTTAAAAACTGCAGAACCGTGCTGCACGAGTGACAACTTCATCAAGCTATGACGTTGATGTCGATTCCTTGTTTTACAAACTCAGCTGGAAAGAATTACATTCTCAACGTCAAATTCAGAAAGCCTTAATGGTTTTCAAGTCTTTAAATGGTCTGGTTCCCGAATATCTCACGTCTAAATTTGTAACGCGAAATGTATCAAACTATGCTCTGAGGGATTCGGCAAATAAACTTGTTGTTCCCTTTCCGAGAACAAACTGCATGAAAAATAGTTTAAGTTACAGCGGCGCAACTCTTTGGAACAGCTTACACTGTAATATTAGAGAGTCTAGTTCCTTAAATCAATTTAAACGTCTTCTCTATCAAAATTTTTTAATACACGGCATTCATGGAAATCAGGTAAGTAGGTAGCGGCTTGTTGTTGTAAATTAATGTAATGATAGGATTAGTATTTTGGGTTTTAGGATTGCAGTTTGGACATTCTTCTTTAGACCCATCGCCATTTCAGATCACTTTACCCTTCCTGCCCATTCTGTGAACAACATAGCGAAGCTATTCACAAATCAAGAGAAGCATTTCTGATCCCCAAGGGCGTGACGAAAAATTTTTTTTGTATCCGCTTTAGTAAACGTTACATCACTTCTCTATTTTTGTCAACCAATCATGTCACATATTTCCTAGCCTCTTCCAGGCGTTCAGTTAGTTGGGAGCAGCGCGATAATCGGCGGCGCGCGAAAAAAATAAAGAAAAGCGCGGAAGAGGAAGTGAGGGAACTTCACTCACTTCCTCTCCGGCGCTTTTCTTTGTTTTTTTCGCGCGCCGCCGATTATCGCGCTGCTCCCAACTAACTGAACGCCTGGAAGAGGCTACATATTTCCTTTACTATCATTTAAAATCTTTTAACCGTTTTATCCATATCTACTTAATTAGCTTCAGTGTAGCCCCTAAAGAAGGTTAGTCCTGTCTAACCGAAATTTAAACTTTCAATTGGTTTTATAGAGCAGTAGCCTCCATTTGGCGCGGAAATATGCTAGGATATTTGTCCGCGGACATTACCTGTTCCGAGAAGGTCCGAGAAGCGAACAGTTTTCCGTACGCCCTCGGAAAACTATTAGCGCACGCGTAATTTTGGAGGAGACGCATCATTTTTCAATTTTTTCTCGGGTCGAACCAGAACTCCTCTGAGATGTCTGCCACATAGTTTTATTAATAATGGTAATAGGACTGAGTGGAGTCCAATTCAGTCTGTAATCATACGAGTGATGACAAAATCGGACGACCGCGAAGCGGGAGTCCGATTTGTTAATCACAAGTATGATTACAGACTGAATTGGAAGACACGATGTCCTGTTACCAATTAATCAAAACTATGACAAAATTCGAGAAACTAACAAAGCATCGACTGAGCGCTGAACGATTTTAAAACGTTGTTATGAATGCTGAAAAACCCAGCAGTTTAAGGTCCGGTAATACGGGCAGAATTTTTCTTCAACATGTCTCGCAATATTGTTGCATTGCAGTTGAAACCCTCTGTTGCGCGTATTACCGCGTTTGCCACCAACTTATCTCGCAGCAAAATACAATGTTGCAAGTCTGCAGAACTCTACACGTATAATTGGTCAAACCTGGGTAATTGAAGATGGCGACTCCTTTCATATAATTTAGTATTTCGACGAACTTTCACTTCGACTTCTGGCCGTCATTTTCTTCTTAATTTTCCGTGCAGCGAAGTTCTCTCAGTATGAAGCTCAGTTTCGTTTCAGATGGCTAAACGAAAAGTTGTATTTTTGTGACAGTTCTTCCAACCCTTTTGACATTTTGCTGCGGCTTGTTTTGAAGGGACAATACATACATACATACATACATACATAAACTTTATTTTGTCTCGAATTTAAGAGTAGCTTTTATAGCTAATTTCTCCGAGAGAAAACTAACAAATAGCAAAATATGACAAAAAATAGACAATAACATTATAAAATACAATTCTGTGAAATATTTACAATTAAAAGCTAAAATGAAATACATCTATTTACTGAATATTTTGAAACGCGATATTAAAATTAAATTTTACAAAATGCTATAAATTTACATTAAGTTAAGGCTAGCTAATGATTTTTTAAAGTCATTAAGGTTCAAAGTTCGAATATTGTCCGGCAGTGAATTCCACTGTTTAACGGCATGATACGAAAAAGACCGAAGGCCGTAAGAAGTAGTTTTAGGTACAGGGAGTGTCAGAATGTAGTTACCGCGTAAATTATAGGAAGTAGTACGGAGAGTAAACATGTTCCTCATGTAGATAGGATACGTAGTTAGAAATAGGCTTTTGTAAAGTAAAATTAACATATTTTGTATACGTCTGTTGTATAGAGAAACACAGTTGACTTTGTCCAATAAAGTACTGTACGTAGATTCAACATCATTTAGAATGAACCTAAGAGTCCTTTTATTAAGAGCCTCTAGTTTCTCGGTATTTCGCGCACTGCAGAAATGCCACACCGATGAACAATAATGAAAGTGCGGTAGGATAAAAGCCTTATACAATTTGACCAAAGTGGCTTTAGAAATCAGTTTTCTAAATCTTATCATGACATTTAACTGATTATTAATCTTTTTGCATACCGAAGATATGTGTTTATCAAACTGAAGTTTGTTGTCAATGTTCATACCAAATATGTCGATTGAATCTTTCACTGGAAAGGAGAAAGTATACTCCGTATCACCAAGGATCAAGGCCAGGCCCCAGTTGTTCAAAGGCTGGATAACGCTATCCACCGGATAAATCGCTATCCACTGGATAAGTATTGACAAAACAAACCACGCTATCCACTGGATAGTGATTTATCCGGTGGATAGAGTTATCCACCTTTCGAACAACTGGGGCCTGATGTTTAGTTTTGTTAACAATCATACCGTTGTCATTGTACCATTGATTTGCTTTTTCAACTTCTTTACACAAGCATTCCTCAAGTGCCACCGGATCCCTTTCCGAGTAATAAATTTGATGGTCGTCAGCATACGCACTTAGCTTAGCTCTCTTTATATGATAGAAAAGATCGTTTATAAAAATATTAAAAAGAATGGGGCCTAAAACACTACCCTGAGGCACCCCGCGCTTAACAGTTTCCCATGACGAGAAGGTGTCACCAATCTTCACCCTCTGTTGTCGATTTGACAGATAGTCTCTCAACAGGGCGCAGCTGTCCTCGTCTAGTCCGTAGGCTTTGAGCTTGGCTAATAACAGGGGGTGTTGTATAACATCAAAAGCCTTTGACAAGTCCATCGACACTATCCCCACGAGTTGCCCATCATCACGCATTGACCTCCATTCTTCTGTCATTCTTAATAACGACGTCTCACAGCTGTGAAACTTTCTATACGAACTTATAAAATCAGACAAAATAGAACCATAAAATTCATTTAGCTGTAGGACTAAAATCCTCTCATATATATTGTTGATTGCTGGCAAAACTGTGACCGGCCTGTAGTTTGCCTTGCTCAATTCATCATCTTTTTTAAATAATGGAGTGACTTGTCCCATTTTCCACGAGGCCGGATACCTACATTGACTGATCGAGGAGTTAATTATATTAGCTATTGGCCTGGCAATCACAGCCGCCGACTCTTTAAGTAGTCTCGGAGAAATCATGTCGTAGCCACAGGATTTCCAACTGAAGACTATGACGGAAAGCCCAAAGTCCAACTGAAGACTATGACGGAAAGCCCTCGAGGTCTTTGTTCCGAGAAAAATTTATGATTTTAATTTCTGAGAGTTTAATACAGGTCTACTTCGAATTCAGGCTGTCTTCACGGTCCGCCATGTTTTTTTTTTATTATTTGCCGTGTGTCTGGGCTTCGCGAAACCCAATCACAAGCGTTGAATTCAAATTTGTTGCGAGAACAAGTGAAGCTTCAGTGGTAATACGAGCAGCAAAACTAAAATTTGTTGCAGAAAGTAGAACTCGATTCTAATTTGTGCAAACATGTTGCCTCAACTTGCAACATTGTATTTTGTTGCGAGACAAGTTGGTCAAAACGTGGTAATACGAGCAACCGAGGGTTTCAACTTGCAATGCAACAATGTTACAAGACAAGTTGAAGAAAACTGTTGCCCGTATTACAACAAAGTGCACCGCAACAGGAGGGGGACATGGGGATTTGCGGTGTTGCGGTGTTGGTGTTTTTTTAATGCGGTGATGCGGTGAATAAAATCTCAACTTGCGGTGTTGCGGTGATCTCAAACCCTACGGTGTGCGATGTTTGTGCTTTTTTACGCTGCGGTGTTCGGTGAAATGAAATTACTCGCGGTGCTGGGGTTTCTTGTTTGACCTTTTCCAAACCTTAATTTGGCCTAAATTTAGCATGTAGACTTCGTTAATCCGTGAGCTCATGGTTCGGTAGACACTTGGAGGAGCGAGGACAGAAACAATCCTGGAAATTTTGCAAACGCCAAGGCCTAATGTAATGTATTATTGACTGCGGAACTTTTTTCTATGAACAAAGGAAAAGGTGGCGAAAACTACCGGCCACAAAATATATTGAGATGTCGCGTCGGCAAGCCGGAGAAAGTGAGCAAATTTAAAGCAGAGAGGGATCTGGGGTGAAGGCTTCTTCTCTTTTCCTTTTCGTCCGCTTCCTTCGCGCAAGGTTTCTTCTCAAGAACAAGAAAACTAAATGATTTAATGCAGGCATCAGCAGTATCGATGTGTAGAGCAATGAAAGCGTTGTGATCTGTTTATTTTTTGGAAGATTGTGGAACTATAAAAGTATTATTTTATTTAAGTGTAGATGAACGAATCATGGCGCTAAAAACGTGTTGCGGACTTGCGGTGACGGTGTTTCGTTGACTTTTCTTGCGGTGATGCGGTGTTCGTTAATTTTTTTTGCGGTGTTGCGGTGTTCAGAACCCCCCCCCCCCCCCCCATGTCCCCCTCCAACAGCGCGCGCATAATGGCGCGTACTGTCCAATTACAAGCATGACGTGTGCAACTGTCCAAGTAATGCTCTTATTATACATTGAACTCTCTAACTCTTTTTTGATTGGCCGAAAGCGTACAGTGAATTTCGAAATCAGCGTCCGTGACGTCATAACTGCAGATTACACAATAATCATGTCAAGGTCACGGGTAATAATAATAATAATTGATATTTAAACAGGGTAACCCCTTCAGTCACAGGACTGGTATCAACGGGGGCCCTGTATAACATTAAATAAAAGAGAGTAGAATTAATTATTAATAAACATATATCAATAAATATTACGTATAACTAATAAATATTACGTATAACTCTAACTACAATAAAAAGGAGTGCTAACATGATCGAATAAAATGTTCTAAAAAATAGCTTAAGAATAAAAAGCGGAGATAGCCAGGAAACGGTCCTTAGGTGGTAAAGTCTTAATGTTCATTGGAAGACTATTGAATGCCAATGCACCATGATAGTAAAAAGACTTTTTAGCGACATCTAGATGAAATTTAGGAAGAATGATGTCAGTGATTGACGATCTAGTACATCTTTGTCATGTATGACCGCAGTGCATGATTTCCAAGGGTAATCATGTCAACTTTGCGTGACTCGTGTTGCTTACCGTCAGTGAAGAAGCAGAAACATGACTTCCAAGTTCATGCGTTCAATGTATAATAAAACAATTATTAGACTCGGTTTTTGTGATATCCAGAATAATCAAGGTCTCGGTAAGGGTTATCAGCCTCAGCCGTTCGGCAGCGGCTGATAACCCCCACCTCGACCTTGATTATTCTTGATATCACAGAAACCTCATCCAATAATTGTTTAAAATCAGGCTGCTGATAGCCAATCGCGTTCGAGAATTTTGTAATAGTTTTGATTAATTAAAAAATAATTTTTTTATTGCGCACTTCATATTATAGAAGTAATCATAACATTTCCAATTTCCTCAAATTACAACATTGATTATAATCACTATAGTAACCACTTCACGAAGCTGATCTTTTTGCACGCTATTCTCCCTATTTTTAATTACATGTATGATATTTCAAAATGACTATTAAAAGCCCGTTTTTAAATGAACTTTTACCGTTGTGGGAAATGGTAATTGTTATGATTAATTGGTAACAGGACCAAGGTCGTCCAATTCAGTCGTCTATAATCATCATACTCGCGATTAACAAATCAGACTCCCGCTTCGCGGTCGTCCAATATAATTTTGTAAATATCAGAAGAGAAATAAATGTTGCGCATGGCTATGAAAAGATTGGAAAAGGCATGAAAGGCATGTGAGTAACAGCTAGAGTAGCCTTTGGCTTTTGAGCTCTGAAAACTGAAAAATACAATACTGACAGAAATACATTACTGAAAATACATTACTGAATTAATTGTTAGCTTCATCACTGAATCAAAGATTGAATTGTAACCTATTGTCTTGCAGTGTTCACCTATTTTTTAAAGGTTTCAAATGCTTAAGTAGTCATCTGTCACTGTCGGAACAAAGCAAGTCAAACGGTTGGCAATTTAATCACGCTAATGAGTGCAAAGAATAAGAGTTTGGGCCAATTGTTTGCTTAATTCTTTGCCACTACTCTCTGCTTTTGTGTTGTCCAAGCAACGCGTCAAAAGCAGAAGATTTAATAAAGCAAAGAGTATGCAAATTGTGCAACTTTTCCGTGCCGGAATGTAACCAAGGAATATACATCACCACTGTAAACTGATATTACTGAAGACCGCGCGCGCGGTCCGAAATTTCTACTGTCTTCAATGTCGGCCCTTGCGGTATATAATTCACCTTTCAATCTTCTTCTCCGCGATATCGGAAAAGAACTGAAACTCAGCGATGTTCGTTACATGAAATATCTTTTGCAAGGACACGTCAATAAAGAGACTTTGGAACATCTCGATTCGGGACTGGAGCTCACGGAGCTACTCAGAAAAAGGGGCTTGGTTTCCGAGAAGAAACTGGCTTTTATGAGAAAACTTTTGATAGAAGCCAAATGTCTGAAGCAAGTCAACTTGGTTGACGAGTTCAGGGAGAAATTTACCTCTGTCACTATTATTGGTGAGTAACAAATTGTTTAATTGCGTTCATCAAATGCGTACGCCTCATTCAACCGCTTGTGATCTACCAGACCGGTACAATGATTATAATAAGTAACTTGCAAGCAATGGCTGCTTCATTTTGTATCCTTCTGTAAAACGTCAAGATATTACATGTGTTTTTTTTCTTCGGGCAATGAAAACATTAATTCTCATACAATCCTGCATTTCATGTTTTTTTTTTAAGAATCGTTGGCACAGTTATATAACCGCGGTAAATATAATTTGGTTATTATACCCACCGATCATCAAAGGAATCTACAAGCTTTGTTAATTCATACTCCAAGAAATGGAAGTGCTTCTTAGCCGTGAAAACCAATTCAAACAACGCAAAATAATTCAGTTCTCGTTCACGGACATTTATACTACATGCATATATTTAGCCGAATGAGTTAAAAACTTTTGTTAATATACTTAAACATTCGTTCAATTTATATGATTTATTATCCCTCGCCGGTGCATATTCGTGGCCGGTGTATTCACTCTTGTTTCATGGCCGACAGATTGCTCTTGTTTGAGTCAGTTTAGAGGATTAACGAGTTTACCTTATGACAACCGTCAATCTAATAAGTCACCGTCACCTGTCAGTTGTGAAATATGAAAGGACAAAAGGCTCATGCTAAAAGATCTTTCACCAGCGACAGAGTCGGAGACAGAGTCGTAGTCGGAGACATAAGAGAGCTTACGGCCTAGTGAAAATCGAAAATCCGAGAGTCGTAAGCAGTCATAAGCTCGAGGCAATCGGAGTCGGAAGAATCAGAACGTTTATGATCCAGTGAAAACTAGATTGTCGGAGTCGTAAGCAGGAGGGAAGAACCAGCCAATCAAAAGGCCCGAAATCGATCATTGTGATTGGTTTAATCTTCCGATTCTGCTTCCGACCTCGACAATTAAGTCTTCGCTAGATCGTAAAAGAAGGAAGCAGTGTTCTCGGTGCTTCCGTCTCCGTCCGTCAGTTTGATTTTTACTAGATCATCATCACTCAACGCTTTTGATTACCGGACTCCGACTACGACTCCGTCGTTAGTGAAAACCAGCCTTATTTTCTTCAAAGTTTTATCTTTGGGAAATGGATTTTTTTAGACTGCTATACAGCAAAAAATTAAATGAATAGACGCGAAAAACTACATTTTTTGTATTGCTCTGGCAAGAATAATTCGTCTGGCTAAGGCTCGAGAGAAATTGCTTCGAGACTCCCAGCTGCATAGAGTGTCAAACAATAGCCGATACCTTACAAGATTTCTAGCTTATACTGAGACACGTTTGGTCTCACAATTGATGAAACCCTAGGTGTGACCCAGTCCTTTCCTTCCAGGTGAGAGGCAGCAGAGCCAGCGAGCCTCAAGATTAAACAACAGGCGGGAAACTCTACTACGCATGATCGAGAGCGTGGAAAATGAAATTCGCACATGCGAGGACGCAGAGACAGAAATCACCAATCAGATCAAGGAATTTGAAGTGCAAGTTCAAGCCAAAAGTGAGAATCTGGTCATTGTCGAGGAAACTATTCAAAACTTGAAAAACAAGATCGTTGAACAGGAGACCGAGATAGCATCGTTTGAGAGAAAACTGGAGACGGTTCGATTCTTCTTGAAAAAGCGGCAAGTGGAGGTCGACAAGGTTAAGCAGAAGCTTGACGAGAACCACAGCAGTGCGGCGATAAAGCGAGAGTTAAAGGAGAAACAAGAAGAACATGAAAAAGGGAAAAGAGATGAAGACGAACTCATCGCAAAACATCAGACCGCCCTGGACCTGATTAGGACAACACATGTCGAAATCAGGCACAAGACACAGGATATTATTGCACTGGAAGATAATATTCACGACCTTCTGATGCAGATACGCCAACTGAAGCAAAGCGCAAGGAAAAATCAGCGTACTTCTTCCGAGTTACAAGAGAAATTGGAAAATCTTTCACTTGAACTTGAAGATACGAGGCGTTTGAAACCGCTGACGCCTTTCTCCAGACCTAGAAGTCAAGTTTCTTTGAGCGGTGATCATGGTAACTTCATGGACGGGTCACACATTACAAGGAGACTGGAATATAAGGTACAGGGAGCAGCTAAATTGACTGCCATTCATTCACAGTCTCGTTTTGGAAATACTGATTATTTCTCTAATAGTCCATTTCACGCTTAACTCTGCTTATTTGCATTACAATAAAATCTAGTATGTATGCGGGGTAATCAACTTCGGGTTATTTTGTAGTTTTAGCCCGAAATTGTCTCGCATCCATGTTGGATTACATTGTAGTGCAAATGAAAACAACCAACCGTGAAAAGGGCCATTGTAGTATTATCATTTTATGCTAGATGAAGTCCGCGTTTGGACGTAATGGCTAATCGGGTCTGCGCTCGTCTCCAGTATTTTAACCCACTTATGAAATGAATGTCACTGTCGCAGCATCGTGGCTCTGAACCCCACCTACAGAATTCTTTTAAACTTTACCAAAAGTGGCTTATCAAAAGTTTTTAATATAAAAAAAATTCACTGTGCCGTTTTTGAATTATAAGCCCCTAAAGCAGTAATTAAGGGTGTTTTTAGCAGGTCATACTGTTGGTACGGTAACGTATTGTGTTACGAAAATGATAACAACGTGTTCACCAATAGTTAGGCAGTATTTTGATACCATGATTGTAGCACCAAGTAATAAAGAGTGGTTATAACGACTTGTCGAAATCGAAGTGCTGGAAACTGTTCTAAGCCACATTAAGTCATTGACAGTTCATTCAAAAGTCTTTTTTTGTTCCCTAAAGGTTCTTGACTACGGCGAAATCTCGGAAAGCGAATCAACTGTGATTGGTCGAAAGGGAAAGCGTGCTTGTCCTCCTCAATTTCAGTACCCCTCCAGTGTGGCTGTGGATAGAGCATTGGGAAATATCTACGTCGCTGATTATGGAAACGCGCGCATTCAGATCCTGGAAGTGAACGGTAACATGGCGCTGGAGCCTCTTGTCTTAGGCGGGAAATGTCGGCCATGTGCCTTGGCGGTTAGCTTACGGGGAGATCTGGTGATGACTGACTCGCAGATTTTACGAGTTTTTAGCAAAACAGGTGAGTTAACTCGTCAAAGTTGTGTAAGTTACCCTGATCTTTTGATCAAAGAATCGGTTGATGTGCAGTCAACAACAACAATGAAAACAATGCTATATTTACTATTCACACTTAATACACATTTACGAAGAAAAAACTTGATTAAAGAAAAATATATGAATTTAAAGTCGAGACAGGGAGATAAGTGAACCCAGTGGTGAACCTTGCAGTTGCGATCACCTCTCGTTAACGACCACCTTTCCTCAGCGACCAGTTTTCCACAATATCAAAAGTTTCCAAGTCATGATGAATCACTATCCACCATCCATCATCCACCATCCACCATTGTTCACTATCCACCATCCGACCACCTCTCATATGCGTCCACGACCACTTTTAGAGCTAAAAGTTTGAAACTTTCTTTTCAGCCTCCCCTATGCGACCACTTGACAGATAATAGAGCGAAATTTATATAAAAAGGTGTCGCAGTAACATCGCATTCCTAGCTAGTACAACTGAAATTAAGCGCTTGTAAGCGACAACCTTGATCCCTTAAACGACCATAAAGGCTTGACATTTTTGGTGGTCGCTTACGGGAGGTTCAACTGTATATAAAATTCGTTCCAAGAGATGTCACTGAATGCGTGAACAAATCGACTACTTACGTAATTTTATTACTTCCTTCTCCCACCCCAGTAGTGGCCAGGACTCAACACAACTTAATTCTGTATCTATCCTCTCGTTCTCAAAATGAGTACATGCAGGCGGCCCATTACCAGGGGCTTCATCTCCCATACAAGCCCTTAGAGTCAACCCTTCCTGATGAAAAGTTATTTATAGAAATAGTTTTTGCGGAAAATTCGTCACGCCCTAATGCGTAATAACCAATCAATTAATCAGAGCGCAGCTCAGTCATGCTCATTTATATGTACTTTTTTGTGCTCTGAAGAACCTCTGACAACAATGGCGGAAAGCGTGCGGGGAAATGTATTTGCGTGCGGGGAAATGTATTTTCACGGGAAAGCCTGTTCTAAAAATAATTCTATACTGGAATGGATTGATTCAAGGGTACAGGCTCCTGGTACATGTGATCTAAAAGACGTGTTCATGTCTCTCTAGAGTACTAAGAAGCACCCAATTATCAGCCAAGATTTGATCAACCTCTTATAGATGTCATTTACTTCCTCAGTTAAGCACAATCTGCCGCTTTTTTTAATTAATAACGAGTTTTTCTTGGCATTTTTATTCAGGTGAACTGATTCGTCCCATTTTACCCGTATACAGCAAGAACGACAAACGACCCGAGCTTAGTGCTGTGACCTTCGACATTCTCGGAAATATCTACGCCGCCGACAAGGCGAACCATAGAATACAAAAGTTTACATTCGATGGGAACTTTCTCTGTTTTATTGGAGGACTTCACGACTTGCACTGCCCTATGGGGATTGTCGTCAAGAAAAATGGTGACGTCATTGTTACTGAATACGAGAATCATCGTCTCAAAATCTTCAGCCAAGAGAACCTAGGGGAGAGTAAAACAATTGGCACAAGAGGGGTAGGGTCCGGCAAGTTTTTCTGCCCAAGAGGGGTAGCACTTGATCAGAATGACAATATTTTGGTGGCAGATAGTCAGAACCACAGAATTCAAGTGGTTTCTTCAACAGGCGAATCACTTGGGACATTTGGGATGATTGGCTCAGATCCCGGATGTCTTGATAACCCGTATGACGTTGCCATGGATGCATCTGGAAATATCATTGTAGCTGATGCTAAAAATCACAGATTGCAGATTTTTACGAGGCTTGTGCCTGTCTATGCTGAGCCTGCGATGTACGATGAAGAATACGAGGCTGCGGCTGTTACTGTGGATAAAAAAGGACTGGAAATTAATAATGATGACGAGGTTGAACATGGCATTATTGATGCTGAAACCAGTGAAAATTCTAAAATGATCACTGTACAAGAAATTAACAACGATGGAGATCAACAGCAAGCCACGGGGACTGATAAAGTTTTGGAAGAGTCTCAAAACTCAGAAATCGTAAATCAAAAATTCTTCAGAGAAAAATCTTCAAGGCAATCCTCTGGAAACCCCAGACAAACGGAGATTAACAACAACAAATAATGAGATCAGAAACACTGGAATGCGTTCGATTGTTTATTCAAGATTCAAGTCAAAATCTTATTCACATGTAGTCAGCTTTTCTGGCTCACGATTCTGAATACAAAGAAATAAAACAGAGTCCCTATCTAGAGTTTGATACTCTTACAGGACCTCTTTTACGATACAGAGAAGACTCTTTTATATGATCCCATAATGCTCAGCGCTAACCTGCTCTAAAAAGTCTGTGCGCGTTTAGATATGTCTTTTTTGAGAAATAACAAGTTCATATTCACCAGAATAAGTTTGAATGTTATGGCTTCAATAGCGGCAGTGTTTTTATCGGAAACTTATTTGGTTCATAACTTAGTTAATTAATCTGTGTTTTGCTTTCTGATGCGTGCTTGGTTCAAAAAAGGCCTTTCTTCACTGGTGTGAATGGTCTTTCATGGAAGGCATCGTTAAACGCATGCGTGTGTTGCCGTGGCGCTCACTTCGTTTCAGCAGTTTTAGCCACGGGGCTTTTTTCCGATTCGTTCTGCTGCTGGCTAGTCAGCCATGGTTCTTGCTGCAGCTGTTCCACTGTTATCCTCTCCGTTAAATTCCATTGAAGCATTTTGTGAATGACGGCTTTAACTGCATCAGGGACGTTCGTTTTGGAAGGGAAGTTGACACGGCGATGAACCTGTTGCAGAAGACTCCGTAAATTGGAGTCATCGAATGGCAGTCGACCACAGACCATGGTGTAAAGAATCACCCCCATGCTCCACACGTCCGCTAGCATTGCGTCATAAGCTATACCTAGGTAGATGATAACAATGATATCAGATAGAACAGTGTTAATTTATCTTTGTTTCTACCTCTATAAACGGACATTGAACTCGTCGGCGCCTTTAAGTTTAAGTTTAAGTTTAATAATGCTTTGCCATGGTAATGTATGTACAATAGAAATAAAATTCGAGAAAAAAAATAAAAATAAATAAAAACGCATGACCGGAGAATAGTTGGGGGAAACTAAATTCCCATACTAAGAATATTCTCCACGACTAAATTATCTATGAAAATTTGAAAAAAAGAAAGCTAACCAAACGAATCACATCTCATTTTAAGATTGACACAAATGATCTAAAAGATAGGATTTAAAACTACTCAATGAAGACGCATGCATAATGTTTGATGGAATGCTAATTAATTAATTAATTAATTAATTAATTAATTAATTAATGCGGTCAACTTTGCAGATTGCCGCCTGACATTCTGCTATTGAAAAGCATTGTTTCGTTTCACCATCCATCTTGTTAGCAGCCTGGCATAGCATGTACAAGTCTACTGGACTGCGCACGTCATGTTCATAAATTGGTTGTGAGCATGCGTACAGGCTCTGGCCAAACCGTGTCCGGTGTATAGCTTGACCATTTGCATTAAGATGCATTATTATGCAACATATTGCTGTTTTTAAGCTTGTGAGATCGTTACTGGGGAAAATAAAGCGGCTTCTCGTCTTGTTTTTGTTCGAAGTAACAGTCCCACAATCCAGTGCGAGGTGTGATTTGCCCCAGGCTTCTTATTCTTCTCGATTCTAATGTGGCGAATGGTTTTACTAAATACAAAGGTTTTTGTGCCAGCTTAGGACCACGCAGAAAAAGTAGATCTTTGCAAGGGCTATTGGAATCCACGAAGAAAAATTGGGGTAGCGACCCATTTTTCCAGATAATTAGCTTTGAATCTCAACAAAAAATGCTGACGTTAGCATTTTTCTGAAAAAAAATAAGGAATGGATCTTTCTTCACAGATTTCTTTAGAATTCGCCTTCACATACTTAAAACAAACACATTTGTAAAAATCTTAAAATTGTATGCATTGCAAATGGTACCATGAAAAACATTTTAATGTTTTAATAGTAAAATCGTTTCAACAGCACCTTTAATTAGCGTCTCCGACAGCTTTCCTCTGGTTCAGCGCAAACACAGTCTAAATACATTTTGCTCACCACCAGAAATTTGTCACTTATTTAATAGGCTTACCGCTTCCATTTCATAACATAAATTTCAGATAGAAACACACAATTTTAAATTTACAAAACATGTTTCGGATGATACAACATCAATCGTCAGTTGTGAATACAAGTGAACCGTTAGTCGGTGTTATATAAAGATAGCTAATAAAATGTATGAATACTAATTAAATAACGTGAAAGTGATGTATTAGAGAATACAATGATGAGAAGACAATGGGTATGGACAAGGAAAATTACAATGAAAGTGTTAAATTGACATGATTAACTTGCTTGTTTAAAGAGGGTTTTTCCCAACCTATGTGTAAGGCCTCCTTGATTTTAAGTTGAAAAGACGTGGAGGCGGTGTCAAGCATTGTCATCCTTAAGCCTGATAAGGGAAATGGCGTTGTTGTTCTAGACAGGGCAACATGCGACGAAAGCATCTTGAACCTCATTACGGACAGTTCAAAATTTAACAACCTTAATTGTGACCCAACGCTGTCGAGGGAAAGAAAACTACAACGACTTCTGCGTAAGCTTAAGAAGAATGGTGAGATCGACGACACAACGTACAAAGACATATACCCAACTGGCTCTCAACCTGCTCGAATTTATGGATTACCGAAGATGCACAAAGTACGTGAGCCATCATCTGCTTCTCCTTTTCGCCCGATCGTCTCGTCAATTGGAACTTACAACTACAACTTGGCTAAATTCCTCTGCACACTCCTAGACTCCCACATACCTAGTGATTATTGTGCCCGTGATACTTTCTCGTTTGTTAACGAAATTACTAACCTGCGCACTTCTAACAAGTTCATGGTTTCATTCGATGTGGAAAGTTTATTTACTAACATTCCTCTGCTAGAATCTATTGAGGTAGCAGTGGATTATATTTTGTCAGGGAACCCGAACATCAAGTTAAGCAAGGACAGCCTCAAAGAGTTGTTTCTTGTTGCTACTGCCCAGACACATTTTCTATTCCAAGGGAAATACTACGATCCTCCCCTTTGGCACCGGTAATTGCGAATCTTTTCATGGGCCATCATGAAAGAATCTGGCTACAGCAATACGATGGTCCTGCAATTTATTTCTACCGTAGATATGTGGATGACACATTTTGCCTATTCAACAAAGAAACAGGTGCTTTGGAATTTTTTCATTATATCAACGATAAACACCCTAACATTAAATTCACCATGGAGACGGAGGTCAACCACAAACTACCGTTCTTATATCAACGATAAACACCCTAACATTAAATTCACCATGGAGACGGAGGTCAACCACAAACTACCGTTCTTAGATGTCCTCCTGGACAACAGCAATCCTCCATCTCTGGTCACATCTATTTTTCGCAAGAGCACTTACACAGGCCTTCTCACCAATTTTCTTAGTTTCTCACCTTTCGGCCTACAAATTAGGGTTAATACGAACGCTGGTGGACAGGACATTTAAAATTAATAACACCTGGACCGGTTTCCACAACAACATTAAGGAGCTTGCCAACATTCTCGGAAAGAATCAGTTTCCATCCAGTCTAGTGAACAGAACTGTTAAACAATACCTTAACAAATTCTTTGCCTCCCCTCTGCACGCTTCCGCAATAACCAACTCTAATGAAATTCGCGCGCACTATTACAAATTACCTTTTGTTGGCCCTTTCTCGACTTATGTTCACTCGCAGAATCAAGAATTTAACACAACGCTATTGTAAAAACTTGAACATCAAGCTAGTGTTTGCCCAAGGGCGTAGCCAGTGGGGGTCCTGGGGTGCCCGTGACCCCCCCTTTGTAAGCCTTTTTGTAAGCAAACAACCTACAATATTCAGGTGACAATCTGATGAGTAAACTCTGTATGAGTAAGTGTGACCCCCCTTTGAAAAATCCTGGCTACGCCCATGTTGCCCCATACAAGATTAACAACTTATTCAGTGCCAAAGATGCTATTTCCAAATTATCACGATCCCGTGTTGTTTATAAATTTTCTTGCGCAGGCTGTAGTGCCTGTTATGTCGACGAAACAAACCGACATCTTGCTACACGTGTTCGTGAACATTTAACATCTGATAAGAACTCGCATATCTTTCAGCACATTAATGGGTCAGAAGCATGCAGATCTTTATGCTCAGAGGATTGTTTTTCAATCCTTGACACCGCCTCCACGTCTTTTCAACTTAAAATCAAGGAGGCCTTACACATAGGTTGGGAAAAACCCTCTTTAAACAAGCAAGTTAATCATGTCAATTTAACACTTTCATTGTAATTTCCTTGTCCATACCCATTGTCTTCTCATCATTGTATTCTCTATTACATCACTTTCACGTTGTTATTTAATTAGTATTCATACATTTTATTAGCTATCTTTATATAACACCGACTAGCGGTTCACTTGTATTCACAACTGACGATGGATGTTGATCATCCGAAACATGTTTTGTAAATTTAAAATTGTGTGTTTCTATCTGAAAGTTATTTCTTGTCTGCTATTAGTTCGATAACATAAATTGTATGGGTAACCACGTCTTTTTTTAATTTATTGATTTTTATACAAAACTGTCACGGTTACGGTGCCCGCTACATTTTTCCTGTCACCTCCCCAGTAAGTAAACCATTTGCTTATCTCTCAAGTGTTTTGCGCGCGCACTAGGCCATCTGCAGGTACATATTTACAGTTGGATTTTAGTATAATTTTCAACAGGTATCAGCTAGTTATTCAGCTGGAAGACGTTAACAGTGAGTGGTTAGCGATATGCTCCTATTCAGGTGTTCCTGGTTTAAGCCCAAGTTCAAATAAAGTGTATTTGGTCACAGAAGCAAAATTTTGCTTTTATTTCAGCGCAGGTGTGCGCACGAACAAAAGTAGGCACCAGGAACTACAGCCTTAGGTATCGAATGGAACGCGAAGCTCCGTCTCTCGTGCGCTTGAAATGTTAAACATACAAAGTATAATTTAGTCTTTATTTAGGAAATAAAACAAGATTCCTACCTTTAAGTATTTCTGGTGGTGCATAAGCGTACGAGCCGCAGTATGTGTGGCAAAGTTTTCGCTTTCCAGTAGCCGAGGTCAAATTATCGCGCGCAAATCCAAAGTCAGATATAATAATGTTGTTTTCCTTATCCAGCAAGAGATTTTCACACTTGAGATCTCTGTGTACGACGTCCTCACTGTGAACATAATTGATTCCAATGAGTAGCTGCTTGAACAACTGTTTAGCAGTTGCTTCTGGCACTGCTCCGTACTTTCTGATGTACTCTAAAAGATCACCGCTTTCTGCCAGATCAGTGATGATATACATTCTTGTGTTTGTCTCAATGACCTCGATAAGTGAAATGACATGAGGGTGGCGGAGTCTTTTGAGAACCTTGATCTCACGAGGCAAAAATTTCGAAAGAAAATCCTCGGGTGCTTTCTTTTTGCAGATGATTTTGACCGCAACGTACTTTTTGTGTCTTCTAGAGTATGCCTTTCTCACAACTGCGTATGAACCTTTCCCAAGAATGTCTCCAAGCTGGTAACCATAGCGTTCAAGAAGCGCAGTCACACCACTTAGTGGGTTTTCTGTGCGACTAGCGTTCGAATCAAGTTTGTCAGACTTCTCTGTGGTTGGTGCCGCGTCTGATTTGCGTTTGGAATCTTGCCCCACTTCCGGGCTTTGATCTTTATCGTCGGACATTTACGATTTACCATTTGAGTCGATCTGCTTCAGGGAAACATTCTACGTCCTTCCCGACCCGATCTTATTCTCATTCCTCAAAGATAATTACTTCCCAATAGTCAATTAGTGCGTTGTTCCATTTATTATACTTATGACGTCAAATGTTAAAAGGTTGCTAATTGACTACTTAAACCAGATAATGAAAACAAACATTTATTCTATCTGACTTTGGAATTTGCGCGCGATAATTTGTACCTCGGGCTACTGGAAAAGTCGAAAACTTTGGCCACACATACTGCGGCTCGGGTACGCTTATGCCCCACCCAGAAATACTTAAAGGTTAGGAAATCTTGTTTTATTCTCACTAAATAAAGGACTAAAATTATACTTTGGTATGTTTAAACATTTCAAGCGCCCGAGAGACGGAGTCTTCGCGTTTCCATTCGATACCTAAGGCCGGGTAGTATTCCTGGTGCCTACGTTTTGTTCGTGCGCCACACCTTGCACGCTGAAATAAAAGCCAAATTTTGCTTTCTGTGACCAAATACACTTTATTTGAACTTGGGCTGTAAAACCAGGAACACCTGAATAGGAGCAATATCGCTAACCCCACTCACTGTTAACGGCTTCGCAGCATGGATAACTAGCTGCATACCTGTTGACGGTTATTATACTAAAATCCAACATGTAAATATGTACCTGCAGAAGGCCTAGTGCAGCGCCGCAAAACACTTGAAGAGATTAAGCAAATGGTTTACTTACTGGGAGAGGTGACAGGAAAAAAGGTAATAGCGGGCACCGTAACCGTGACAGTATTTTGTATAAAAATTCGAATAAATTAAAAAAAGACGTGTGTACCCATACAATTTATGTTATCGAACTAATAGCAGACAAGAAATAACTTTCAGATAGAAACACACAATTTTAAATTTACAAAACATGTTTCGGATGATACAACATCCATCGTCAGTTGTGAATACAAGTGAACCGCTAGTCGGTGTTATATAAAGATAGCTAATAAAATGTATGAATACTAATTAAATAACAACGTGAAAGTGATGTAATAGAGAATACAATGATGAGAAGACAATGGGTATGGACAAGGAAAATTACAATGAAAGTGTTAAATTGACATGATTAACTTGCTTGTTTAAAGAGGTTTTTCCCAACCTATGTGTAAGGCCTCCTTGATTTTAAGTTGAAAAGACGTGGAGGCGGTGTCAAGGATTGAAAAACAATCCTCTGAGCATTAAGATCTGCATGCTTCTGACCCATTAATGTGCTGAAAGATATGCGAGTTCTTATCAGATGTTAAATGTTCACGAACACGTGTAGCAAGATGTCGGTTTGTTTCGCCGACATAACAGGCACTACAGCCTGCGCAAGAAAATTTATAAACAACACGGGATCGTGATAATTTGGAAATAGCATCTTTGGCACTGAATAAGTTCTTAATCTTGTATGGGGCAAACACTAGCTTGATGTTCAAGTTTTTACAATAGCGTTGTGTTAAATTCTTGATTCTGCGTTGAACATAAGTCGAGAAGGGGCCAACAAAAGGTAATTTGTAATAGTGCGTGCGAATTTCATTAGAGTTGGTTATTGCGGAAGCGTGCAGAGGGGAGGCAAAGAATTTGTTAAGGTATTGTTTAACAGTTCTGTTCACTAGACTGGATGGAAACTGATTCTTTCCGAGAATGTTGGCAAGCTCCTTAATGTTGTTGTGGAAACCGGTCCAGGTGTTATTAATTTTAAATGTCCTGTCCACCAGCGTTCGTATTAACCCTAATTTGTAGGGAAAAGGTGAGAAACTAAGAAAATTGGTGAGAAGGCCTGTGTAAGTGCTCTTGCGAAAAACAGATGTGACTAGAGATGGAGGATTGCTGTTGTCCAGGAGGACATCTAAGAACGGTAGTTTGTGGTTGACCTCCGTCTCCATGGTGAATTTAATGTTAGGGTGTTTATCGTTGATATAGTGAAAAAATTCCAAAGCATCCGTTTCGTTGTTGAATAGGCAAAATGTGTCATCCACATATCTACGGTAGAAATAAATTGCAGGACCATCGTATTGTTGTAGCCAGATTCTTTCATGATGGCCCATGAAAAGATTCGCAAGTACCGGTGCCAAAGGGGAGCCCATGGCGACGCCATCTATCTGATCGTAGTATTTCCCTTGGAATAGAAAATGTGTCTGGGCAGTAGCAACAAGAAAGAACTCTTTGAGGCTGTCCTTGCTTAACTTGATGTTCGGGTTCCCTGACAAAATATAATCCACTGCTAGCTCAATAGATTCTAGCAGAGGAATGTTAGTAAATAAACTTTCCACATCGAATGAAACCATGAACTTGTTTGAAGTGTGCAGAACTGTTAAACAATACCTTAACAAATTCTTTGCCTCCCCTCTGCACGCTTCCGCAATAACCAACTCTAATGAAACTCGCACGCACTATTACAAATTACCTTTTGTTGGCCCTTTCTCGACTTACGTTCAACGCAGAATCAAGAATTTAACACAACGCTATTGTAAAAACTTGGACATCAAGCTAGTGTTTGCCCCATACAGGATTAAGAACTTACTCAGTGCCAAAGATGCTATTTCCAAATTATCACGATCCCGTGTTGTTTATAAATTTTCTTGCGCAGGCTGTAGTGCCTGTTATGTCGGCGAAACAAACCGACATCTTGCTACACGTGTTCGTGAACATTTAACGTCTGATAAGAACTCGCATATCTTTCAGCACATTAATAGGTCAGAAGCATGCAGATCTTTATGCTCAGAGGATTGTTTTTCAATCCTTGACACCGCCTCCACGTCTTTTCAACTAAAAATCAAGGAGGCCTTACACATAGGCTGGGAAAAACCCTCTTTAAACAAGCAAGTTAATCATGTCAATTTAACACTTTCATTGTAATTTTCCTTGTCCAATACCCATTGTCTTCTCATCATTGTATTCTCTATTACCTCACATTCACGTTGTTATTTAATTAGTATTCATACATTTTATTAGCTATCTTTATATAACACCGATTAGCGGGTCACTTGTATTCACAACTGACGATGGATGTTGATCATCCGAAAAATGTTTTGTAAATTTAAAATTGTGTGTTTCTATCTGAAAGTTATTTTTAAAATTATGAGTTACCGTTTTCCGACACAAATTTTGCACTTAAACTTCAAGGAAAATGTTGAAAAGATGATGTGGTAACGTTTATAGCACATCTGAACGTAACTATCAAACATC
>JAHPZR010028288.1:0-2500 GCA_019787425.1 Platygyra sinensis
ATGGAATTTCTCTTCGAGTGTTCAACTGAATATCTCAAGTTCAACGCTTGCGAGAAACTCTATATCTACAAGCAACACTAATGATGACGTTTTTAAAGAGTTTCCGAAGATTTTCAACCACTTCGAATTCCCAAACTTTCTAAAATTGTTCCGAATACCAGGCGCACATTTCCGGAAGTTCCCGAAGATTGCCGAAGATGAACGAAGCAGATCTAACGATGTTTCGATCATACACCAACAATTTTCAGTGTAGTTAAAGGGACAAAAGAAAAATGTTATCAAAAACGATATCTTCACATAGTAGGTTACAATATATTTATTATATACATAGATTTACTCGCCAAAAAGCATCGAGATAAAAATGTAATCATAGAAACGTTCATACAAGCGAAATCTCTCGTGAATTGATTTCGGGATTTACTTTTGGGAGAAAGACGTCTTTGTCCAGCGCCATAACGCTTCCCTCCACTCAATCGCGAAGCTCCGTCAAACGGCATTGAAATTGAACACCGAAAGGTCTCGATTACACGCAAATTGGCACTTTTATTTACCAGAATCATGTATCGCTAATCTTTGATTCTGAGAAGTTTTAGTTTAGTCAACACAACTTTTGCTGCAAGTTACCGACTGGAAGATTCATACAGGAGTGAATTAACTAGAGGTAGGCTCGGATGGAAAGGCCTTGTTTCTGCCCTATGTGCCACACCGGCGTGAGGGACAGTTTGGAAATAAGATATTCATATCAGGCCCAGGTTGCGTTGATATCATGCACGGAGTGACGTCAGTGCAATCATAGAAAGCTTCCCGGAACAATTTTTAAGAAACTTCTGTTCAAACAGTTGAGTCTACTACATTTTTATTTCGTGTAATCCCAACACCATAAAGTTTAAATATCGAGAAATTAATTATCTCTATTCTCGCATTACAACTTAAAAAGAGTCTACTAAAAGAAACAGAACTTTGATAAATAAGTGATTGCTACAGCACAATGTTCTGAGGTTCAGTTTGAGCTCTTAATCGTGTTCAAATCGCATCTTCACGCATTCTCCTACCTCACAGACCTCACCCAGTTGAAGGATGGCTGTAATAGCTATTTTGTGCATTTGGCATGATGATATAGACTAAAAGCGGAGGACGACGTCTTCTCCAAAATTAATTTATATTTTACCAGCGAAATTCGCAATTGACTAAATCTGTTCACTACTCCAGTTGCTCTAAAAATGTTCTCAGGCTAGGTATGCAATTATATCGTTCTATTCTAAATAACCCTAAATAAAAACACGAAAACTGAATAAGCCGTCGTCTTTCACTTTCCTAAGACTACGCATGACTAGGTCATTGCTGATTAGGGAGCTTAAGGTCCGGGGTCAAACAACGTTCTTCACATGGACCGAACCTTATGACAGTTTGATCGACTCAAATAACTAAAAGAACGCCTTTTTAAGTCAAACGTCGTACAAAAGAGGTTTTTGCATTGTTGGTAACTGGTTTCTCTGAAAAATAAAAAATTAAGGACTTTCGCGCCCAAAATTTTCCCACGTACAGATTTTTTAAAACTTTGACTGCAGGTAGAAAATAATAAGAATCGGGGGTCACCGAACTCGTCTTGAAGATAAGGCGTATCACAGACCATAGCATTTCAAGGATTTCCAGTCACTCGAGGCGATTCTGGCTGGATTCATTACTATCGGCAAATATTTAAGTCGAAGAATCATATCCAAGTTATGTGTGTTAAACACAGCGTATAGGCCTATTTGATAGATCTTTGCTACATATGCCATTAAATCAGGTAGAGTTTACCTTCAAAAATGCAACTTCTAAGTCACGCACACCTGTATTCATGTACTAATTCGAGCCTGCAGTCAAACCTGTATTTAACGGTCACCCTTGGGAAATGGCCAGGTAACTGTTATATACATGCAGGGTGACCGCTGTGCACAGGTTTCCTTTGAACTCCCCTGGAAGTCAATGAATAGCATTTTTTTGTGCAAATAATCACTCAATTTACGTTTTATTGAAAATAACTAGTAACAGGAACACAACAAACATGATAAAAAGGCCCAAACGAAAACCAAAAGACAAACCAACTGTGGGAATTTTAAAGTGGTCATAAAGGGTAAGTGTGTTAACAGCTTAGGTGGGTTTGGTCTCGAGGTTCCGTGTGAATACATTTTTGAGAGTGACGATTTCTCCTGTGAGCAGCTGCATCGGAAGCTGATAGAATGTTTAGCCATGTCTGACGCTGTCTTGGTCTAAAAAAAACAGCAGCCTAATACAATGTAAAACAGCGGCTGTCAGTGTTGTAATCAGGGAACAGTATGACGAAAGTGAAAAGCATTGTGGTACGGTCGTGTTATTACAGATACAGTAACTAGTTTGAAAGCGACGGCACTTTAATGTTATCTGCTGCAAGCATGTGTCGGACATAGACACGATGAAATGTGATTAGTACTGATAGTATTTGTATTTTTGTGACACCCCACGCTTTGGTGGCTGTTAT
>JAHPZR010028288.1:5000-15000 GCA_019787425.1 Platygyra sinensis
GTGTTCAGAAAAACTATCAGCCATAGAAATCCCGAGCTCATAATCCACTTATTCAATAGGCGATGTGATGATTTTGGCAATCGTAACATTACTTTTTTCCTGATTGCTCTTTATCACGCATCTTTTTCTTTACGTATATTGACTATTCTACCCTTTGATTTCATATTTTGACTATGCCGGGAATTGTGTAAACCGATAAGTTCTAGAATTCTACCAATCGTATTATCATAATTACGGTTTATTTTTGGATATCGTAACTTTTCTGTTGCTAAGATAACTCACCACGAGGAGAAAACATTGCTATGTGGCATTGCTATGTGTGCAAATCTTGTTATTTACAATGTACAATAAAGTGCCTGAGGTTAAGGTTGTTTTTCAAATCCATCTTTTGAGAAGCATGGAATCATTTTTGTTTTTAAATTTCTCCAACACGATGTCTCCGTTCGCATGATTTTATTCTAGCCCCAGGCTCTCTTAGCTTGGTTTGTATCTTCTTTCAAACTTCGCTTGCAGTTCCTTGGCTACATGCATGTTCTGCTAAGAAAATATTAAGACCGCAGCTGCGGCTTATAACAGCTGTTTGTGGACTTAGGGTTTGCTCAGTCGTTTACCTTCTCGAGATACCAGGCCGATCCATAGTTGTCACGCTTAATGCTCACACTTTGTAACGCTCCAATGTAGTCGTTACCTTGGAAAGTATAAATGTCTTCTCTGAAAAAACGAGTAAGTAACATCGATCAAATGTCACATTCTATCGAAACGAGTTAGTAGTATGGGAACAAATAATGAGGCAGAAACAACGGCTTTTTGCTTGGTGAGGATTGCATGGCCGAGAGTTCCTGATCACACGTAAGTATGATGCAATAATGTTTTTGATGTATGGCAGAAAGCCCATTAGCCACAGTTTAAATGCTTTTAAGAACTTTTAATTTTTAACATATCCCGAGCCAAATATCACACCTTCGATTTTCTTCTCCTTTTTTTCTTTCCTTTTTTTTGCCCGAATTGGCAAACTTAACGGACCAAAACCTATCTATAGACAGGATGCGTACGAAGTGTAAAATATATTCTGGTTCAGAGCAGTCGACAAAAGTGCAAGATAGTGTAATAGGTATGGGAGGGAGGTGATCGGTCACTTTACCTGACTCACCCTCTGGGAGATCCATCATACTGCATGACGCAAGGCTATTTTCTTTTACTAATAATTGACGATGCAACACAGCAGCAATGATCTTTGTAAATAGTCAGATAGGAACCCGAAATAAACGTAATAGTTGGAGATTAGGTGTGGTGCTACGTGCACATGCGCAGAATGTTTTAAAATGATTAGAGCTTGGCAAACCAATTTAATTACCTTCCTTTCTCATGATTATCCTCTTCGTCATCGATTGCTTTCTCTATGTATCCTGTTGTTCCGTTGATCCTGATATATACGTTAGCATCTGTCCCGGCACCGTCAACACTTCCAGTCTTGACGACCACTTGGTACCACGTTAAATACGCTAAAAGAAGGATGCAAAATATTCAGTTACATAAAAAAAGAGCTTGATTAATAACGATTTAGAAGTAGAAGTTAACAAAAAGAGAAGAGATATTAAGTTGATTGCACGACGTTTCGAGGACATCTTGTCCTCATTATCAAGTGACAGGAAAAACTTCAGTGTAAATTTAAAGGAGCGAATATACAATATGTTAATTACATGAACAGTTTCGCCCTTAGGGAATCACTTTGAATGTTTAAAGATGGTTTTTCCTTTTGTATGAATAGCATTTCATACAAAAGGCATTCAAATTTGCCCTTGCATTTTCTTAGGACCGTGATGTTCTCAGTCAGATCCCTTGGGATAGTTCCATGTTCTGACATGTAATGTTTACAAATGGAAGATTGCTTGTGTTTAGGTTCTTCAACCCGCTCATGGAGGTGTCTCATCGTATAACCAATGTAATAACCTGTATCACACAGGTCACATGTAAACTTGTAAACAACACGTTGTTGATTAACGATGGACGGTTTCTTTTCACGGATCTTTAGTAGGTCGTTGATTTTCTGGCTCACAAAAACGGGTTGGATCGTAACAGACGTCTTGCGAGAAAGGTCTTTAAGCCGATTTCTGACGATATCAGCGGAGCGTTGGTCTTTGAATGGAAGGACAACTCTCACCAAGTTCTCATCATTGGTCGATTGCGGATGTTGTTGCGCAGTAATTCTAGAGTTGGTGAAACGTCGAATTGTTGCCTTGACCATATGTTGGGGGTATTTCAACTTACAAAACATAATTTCCAGTCGGTCACACTCATCGGTGAAGTGTTGCCATGAAGACGAGATACGCCAAGCACGTTGTAACATGGTGGTTATTAGACTGCTTTTGTATCTCGCGTCAACTTGACTTTCGTAATGGAGAAGGAGGCCAGTACTGGTGGGCTTAACATACACCTTTGTTTCGACATTGGGTGATTTGTTAATTAATTGTATGCCAAGGAATGGTAGCACGCCATTGTTCTCAAGTTCCATTGTAAATTTCAAAGAAGGGTGGATCTGGTTCAGATCTTGTAGGAACCGTCTAGCCTCGGTTTCATTAGGCATTATGGTCACCCAATATCGAAACAAAGGTGTTTTGAGTTTCGCTTTCACGAAAATACACAAACTTTTGTAATTTCCATCAGTTTGAATTTCGTTCCAACGTCTCTTCGAATCTTCAGGAGCCATTGAGCTCGAAGGTTTGGATCTTTCGGAAAATTGAAGAACCCGACTCTCTTTCCGTTGGCGTCTACGATTCCTCTCTGGTTGCAAAGAAGAACACAGAAATAAATGTTTGAACTCGAACTCGTCCCCAATGAGATTAGCAGTCAGGAAACTGTCGCATTAAAGAAATCGCTTGAGGATGACCGATAATTTCAATGTAAGTTGGCCAGTTAATTGGCCAAAGTTTGCACGAAAACAAATTTTCATCCCAAAACGCCTCGATTCCATGTTTGGCCTCGCGCTCGTCCCAGGTGGCGGCCATTTGTGAATAAGGTGTATATAAGGAATAATTTATATTTGAACTGCGGTTGTAGATGAAAGTGAAGAATGATCATCACACAGAAAATTTTCCAATTTAAGCAACTGGAAAGAAGGAGGCTGAAAAAATCAAGGCTTCAAATTGCGTTAATTATATTGGAAAATTTACTGCGATGATCATTCTTCACCTTCATCTGCAACCGCAGTTCAAATATGAATTATTTCATATATTTAAGCAGTAGACCACATGTTTCTATGGTTTATAGGTTGATAAACCACGCGGGATGTTGGTAGAACACGAGAAGAATTTGTAAATCCCGAGCCGCAGGCAAGTGATTTACGAATTCTCCGAGTGTTCTTCCAACATCCCAAGTGGTTTATCAGCCTATAAACCACAGAAACTTGGGGTCTATTGCTTTTATATAATAATTCAGAAGACGCGCGATTTTTCCGTGGGTTTACCCGTACAATAAACCATAGCTGATTGACCAATCAGAGCGCGCGCATTGTTTTGGTTATTATATAAAATTCAATAAAAGTAATTCGACATTTTTGGAAAGATTCGGTCGTTGGGTGCCCCTGTAAAAGGATTAAACTTGTTCAAATAACTAATCTCAACGTGATCTAGGTGCCAGTGTGTTGATTGATCAAAAATCCTTATGCAACTCCGAAATGCCGGGTGATAGAAAGATTAAATTAACTCACATTTTTCACAGTTTTCACAGTTTTTGCCGGTGCAGTATTGTTTGCAAACACAGATGTAGCCGCCAGTCTTGCAAAGCGCTCGGCATTTTCCACCGTGGTGACAGGGAAAACTTGCACAAGGACTCTGGAAAACAGAAGTAGATATGCAGCAATTTAGATCAAGCGAAAAAGTAAATTAAATGCATAGTAGATATTGCTTTCGAAAAGGTTCGGTAGTCTAGAGAAATGTTCGTATTATTCTTGGCATGGAATATTTTCACAAAAGGTTTAGCATGCTATAGCTGCTAGGTTCTAATTCAGTTCAAAATTTGAAACTAACAAATGGCAAATGAGATTCAAACACTCATACTTATTTGTTGTATTCATCTTCGCATCCATCACATGTCAAGAATTCCATTTCCTTATTCTCATTTTCTTAGACTTTGTCGTCTTTGTAGCGAGGACTCTGACTTTTCCAAAATGTGCCTTTTTTCGACGAACGTGGCTATTCTGTTTGTGTTGTTCAAGCGGGCCATCATCGCGCCCAACAAATGACCACAAATTGATCGAACAAATAACAAATAATGATAGAATTCCATTCACCCTCACATATCACCCATACAACTGCGCAGTAAAGTCCATCATTCTAAAATATCTTTAAATTACTGCAAAATGAACCCGATACTGGCAGAATATTTTAGCAAACTCCATTAATTTCATTCAAACGCAACAAAGACATACTTTACTTTTTAGACAGAAGTGCATTCCAAACAAATGATGATCTCGGAACTTTTAAATGCGCACGCGCACAATGCAAAAAATGTCCTTTCATTCGCAACGTTGACAAAATATCGGCACTTAGAGATTTTCTTTCAACAGAAAATATCCATACTCCTCCCCTGTACATATATATGATTCTTGGGTTCAACCCCACTACCCAAATGCATGTGTATAGTGTACATACACTCGCCAGCAAAGATTTTGGTGGCATCTGAAACTCAAGTTCTTCTAGGAATTTCAAGTGCTCTTCCTTGGAAAAGTTAACAACAGTGGAACCCCGCTATAACGAAATGTCACGGTACCGAAAAATATGTTCGTTATAGCAGGGTCTTCGTTATAGCGAAGACCCCGTCATAACGAAATATCTAGTTAACAACAAAAATATTCGTTATAGCTGGGTAACTAAGCTGAACCAAGCTGAACCAAGCTGAACAATGGGATATACACCACGCAAAACAGTCTACAGACTTGCGCGTGAACAGCTACATCAGTTAAATAAAGCAAAGCTTTGAATGTCAAAGTTTCCCTATCTTGACCAATAGGAGTCGTGTTTGGCTTATCAACCATTTTTATCATCATGTCGCTTTTACTGACTGCGAGCGACAGGACAAAATATTCGTTATAGCGGGGTAAATTGTGCGTGGGACCGTCAAAATCACTTCGTTATAGCGGGGATTTCGTTATAGCGGGGTTCGTTATAACGGGGTTTGTTTCCACATATTTTACTGTAATTCTGCCGGGCTTTCAAATGTTGTTCGTTGTAACGGGTTCTTCGTTATAGCGGGGTTCGTTATAGCGGGGTGCTACTGAACTATTCACCGAAGTGGAGGTGGCTAGCAGTGGATATTTACCGAGCCTCGAGGCGGCGAGGTAAATATCCGATGGCAAGCCACTTTCACTAAGGTGAATAGTTTTTTTTTAGCATATACTAAACCAGTGGGATAATATACACCACAAAAAATTAATTTGGATGATTTCTTCACTTGTCACGGATGCAAACCGGGACGCCATATTTTCCAGAGTTGCTCGGAGGTAAATAGCAAAGGATATTCGGAGTTTGACGAGCCGATCAGCGCGCGCGTTCAACGCTATCCACTGGTTTAGTATATACTAATTTTGGATATTTCCTGGAAATCATCTCTATATTTTAAATGTACTTGTTACATCTAGTGTGGATTTTAGAATAAACAAATGTTGGATGGAATACCCAGCAGGTTAGAATAAATTCCCTTTTCTGGAATATGTGGAGAATAAACTAAGCTAAACATATTTTTAGGGAGTATACAGATGTCAAAGCTAATTCTAACGCAGAAGTCAAAGCTGATTCAGACGCCGTACTTCTGCCGTGCTTATGTTGATCTTTATTCCTAAAATTTGTTGGCCCGGCAGAAGCATAACTTCTGAACTGAGCCTTACTATAACTAAAAATTAAAACTGGTCTACTTTTGAAAAATTATACCAACTCGAGTATGTCTTCCAGTTTTTTTGAAAAAAAATGTTTTCTTTGTTAAAAGCGTTACGGATTGTCGAATAGACTTCGTCTAAGTCCATTTCCGTTGTGTTTTGTTTGTCAGTTTTCGCGATTTCGTCGTTCATTTTATATAGAATTCGGCTTGGGGCAAGTCAAGTTGTCGAAAAAAATAATACTCCCTACCAACGCAGCACCACTGTATCTTTGGAAACGAATCCCCTTTATTCGCTTTACAATGGACTGGTGAGCGAAAATTGTCAGCAAGAATTTACGCTAAGCATACATTCTGCACAGGGAACGCATTTTATGACGAACGACTCCAAAATTCTAAAGGACTTTATCCCAGAGCAAATGTAACACACACTGTAATTACTCGAGTAGCCTTCTCGGCGCTATTCACCGTTGGGCGTTAGAACACACGTGTAGTGTCACGTGACATATGATGTAAACAAACCGGGAAAGTTCGGACATTCTTTTCAACCCCGCACTACATGTGTACGAAGTTTTCAACTTCGTTTACTACTATAATTTTCCCTCTGCTTTGAACGTTAAATAGTTTTAGCTTCAAAATGGCAGAAGAAAGGAATAGAAGCGACTTCAACGCTATGAATGTGGCAGAACTTAAAAAAGTATTTGCGGGAACGTGGCGTTTCAGTTAGAGGGTATTATATTTGAAAACTTCGCTCGTGGAAATCGCTTCCGCAGTCGAAAGAATGCTTTTGCCAGTGGATCCAAACTTCGAGAAAGATCAAACCACTGATACTTACAAATTAACAATTCATGACATGCTAATTCCCAACCATTTTCCTTGAAGACCGTGAACAACTTCAACTCTTCGCCGTCGTTTGGGTTGTACGATATTTTTAACTATTTCATTTTCCACTCCACCGATTACGAGTTGCACTAACAACTTCAGACGTACAGAGTATTTAAGAAATACTGGCAACTGATGAGATCCACATGGAGGATCGAAACCATGGTCTTGCCTAAACTAAGCGTAACAATGGCATATACAACAAGCAACACAGTCAACAGACTTGCGAGTAAAGAGTTTACATTTGAATCCTGTGGTACCAGATCGATCAAAGGAGGAATAAACCTATACATCGATCGAGCTCCAGGAACATAAGCTCGATCAGAACAGAAGCTCGATCAGATAGTACAAGAAAAACATAAGAAATTCTCTAGACAAGCGCACAGCTTTCTCGAAGTAAAGCTACGGCGTCTCCGAAGAAAAGGTAGCAGGGCGAACATGTTGCCCGTGGTAAGAATCAAGTAAGCAACACGTTCACTGTAACGCTATATTCTGTCCCTCAAAAGCAAATACTTGGAGACTTAAAAACATATCTTGTAATAGAAATGAGCCAAAACAATGCACCAAACTCAGACAGACAAACTCAATAACAGCGTAAATCATGCAGACCTATGACCTCTTAAAATTTGCCATAGCACGATCTAACGACTTATTTCTCCTTATAACACAACACGAAGTGCCCTTCATAAACAAGAGTGAAGCGACATAATGGTCGAGATACCGAAAAGGAAACGGCAAATGTACAAATGCCACGAACCGTAGAAGTCATGTGGGCCTTTCAACCCCATTTTACACCGACAAAATGTAGACTACAAATGTAACTGTCTTCCGTTAACATGAACGAGTCACCGCGGTGACATGCTTGTATCCTCTTTCGCCTTCTCGCGATTTGTCTAACTGTGCTAGGAAAATGGAAGACCTTCATTGGATCGCCGTTTGGGTTTCTTTTCCACGATTCATAGTATCGGGAATCGTTTTTACAAGTACCAAAAGCACATGTTTCTGTCAGAACTCATGTGGTTGACTCAGAGGTTGCTCTGTGGTTCACTAGAATGCCCGAACTTTCCCGGTTTGTTAACATCGGAAGCCACGTGACACTGCACGTGAAATCTAACGCCTAAACGGTGAATTAAATTTTGCTTCACCCTCAGGTGGCACTTTTTGTGGCTGTGATGTTTTGTTTAATGAGAGACTCTTATCTAACATGTTAAGAACTCATTGAAAAACTACTATTTGAACATTTTGTTTTCTAAAAGCGATTACTTTAACCAAGCTAAATCGTACCTCATAATTTGAATAATTGCTATACAGTCTTCTTATTGTGCCATTGTCATAACTATATAGATACAGAAAATGTCTTACTGCTCAAAATGCGTGTAAAAGCTTTTAGAACATTTAAATTAGGTAATCATTTAAAAAAAAAAGAGAAAAATCCGACATTGCTATCCGGTTAAATTTATTCCGGCAGATGTTTTGGGCTCGTCACAGAAATGTGGAAAGGGAGTTTCACTTCGAAAACGCATCAAAAATTATCATGATGCCATCGTTTTTAAAAAAGCTCCGTTTACAAAATATTTCCCGTCCACACGAAAACGAAAGCTTAGCGTTTTACAAATTCTTGAAGAGTTTGAAGAGCGCAAAGGGTTCGTTTTCCTGACGGATTAGTGTAGAGATGACTGCGTATTCAAATTCTTCTTGCGTAGTGTGGAAGGATTACCTTACATCCATATCTATCCTTTGTTTGCTTTACAGCGAGATTTGATTCATTTGAAACACTATTATCTTAGTTTTTGGCTACTGAATACTGCTGCATATTAAAAAAAAAACATAAAATATCAGAGGTCTTCGACCGAAGAAGAGACGTCACCTGCTCAGGTTGCACAACCTATCGGCATGTAATTTTTTTTTATCAACGGTTTAGAATACTGTACTAGACTATAGCCAGGTTCTAATTTAGTTCAAAAGTTGAAAGTAAAATCGCTTGAAACTTAGAGTACTAGTAGGCGCATTAGTGTGAAATCAGAAGTTGTGTCATCATCTAAGGGCCGCGAAGAAGTTCACGAGAACTTACGCAGTTGCAGATAACCTTGGAAGTTTATACGTACATGCACCAAAATTTCAGAGCAAAGCATGAAGAAGGGAAGGGATTTTCTTCGGTAGCATAAATCATAAGTAATACTCACCCAAATGCTGTAATGATGGAAAGTATGATTGGTTTTAAACTTCTCGGATGTATTGTACTTGTCAGTTGGGAGTAAGTCACACCAGATTTTTCCGTTTGGTAGTTGAAACGCTCCAACGTTTGTGGAAAAACAGCGATCGCTACTCACGCATCGCAGCAGGCATTCACTGCCCGTTTCAACAGCGACTCTTTCGATGTTTGGCACGTCAAGAACATGATAAAAATGCTCTATGAAGTTTGCATAACTCAACTCTTTGTTTGGGTCGCTTTCAACACCAATATTAGTGGACTCACAGAGGCCGTCATCTAAAATCTGACCAGTAATGTAAACAAACATACTCGCTGATAAGAGAACGAATCCATTCATGATTACAGAGAGCATTTTAACGTTTTCTCTTTGTCTGAGCTTCCCAACGGACACTTATGATATCCTTACATCATTTATTAATAGGTGTCTAAAGAAATGTATATATCTGATATTTGAATTAATTAATTGTTTGCTTGACAAGTCTAGAAGTTTTGCACATGGCTGCAGGGCGTTTATTCTCCATATTGTACATTTGCCTTATATGTTTAACGATGTCGTGAACTCATTTACATCATATAATAGCAGGAGATCCCTGCAACTGGACTCATTTAGACTTTTCTAAGGAGATCCCCGAGGATTATCAATTAATTCGACTGACACCTAATATATGTAGTGCTCTAAAATTTCAGTTTGCAAAACAGACATTAATCATTAATCCTCTAACATTCGTCACGTTATTTCGTTTCTGCGTATGAAGTTTCATTTTTTGTTAAATATCTGCAAAGACTAAGTTTCCTGTAAATCGGCTAACAAGCTGTTTCATATCACAACACTTCTATATATGTTACTTAAAACTTTCCATAATTTGTTCTTCTTCTAGGTAACTTTCAAACTGTTAATAGGTTACTATTAACAAATAGGTTACAATTAGCCAGGGGCGGGGGAGAACACTCTGCGACACCTGGCATGCACTTGTTGTGTATCTAGATCATCCAACGAAAGATGATCTCACATCGGTTGCTAGAAAGTATAGGTAATCA
>JAHPZR010028288.1:17500-30000 GCA_019787425.1 Platygyra sinensis
GTCCAATACCGAGAATACGAATACGGCATATTTCTTTCACGCTTCAGCATTTTACGTGACAAATGGAGGCAACAAGCTACGTCAACTCTATTGGAAGAAAATTTGACATATTAATTCAAGCGTAAAAGCTCATTCGCTCTCTCCAAGTCATGTATGAAAACTGAGCTGTTTCTTTTTACTGTGAAAAGCAGTCTCTACTCGCAGTTGATTTGAAGAACTTGACCACAAAGCAAAGGAAAAAGGTCCCTGCGGTTATGATGCGGCTTTCTTGCCAAATGTTTTTCGAGTGGTTGATAAACTGTGTGCAAGAAACTATTGAACCTAGTACAAGTTGCTTTGACCAAAATACCGAGAAACGAAGCTAAAATGTACCAAGAAACGGAATTTCTTAGCTCTGAAGGACATCTTTTAACTTCTCCTGGTTGCTGCCTGATTCACGCTTCTTCACTGGATGTTGCATAGGTTAGATTTGCCTCTTGAAGCGTTCATCACCGCGTTTTGCTGCGTTTTGTTAGGGAACAACCTTCTTAATCTCTAAGCCTGCCGTTTCAGTTCTTTCACAAAAGTAGAATGCTTGCTCTTTTCATCTTCAAACTTAAGATGTTGCAGGTTCATAGGACGTCTTTTTGGGTTCTTCTTCGCGTTTTATTGTGGTTCTGAAGAATTTTAAAATTTCCTTTTTCAACTGGTACTTTGTAATGCCGTCGTGATCGGCGCCGGCATATTTCCTTTCACTCAAGCTCAGGTTAATGTTTTTGACTTTACGGCTTTGTGTTATTTACTTCGCTTTTACTAGTTTAGTAAGTGTTGTTGAGCTTTGCACTTTGCTTCGTTATGAGGTAACTGTATGAAATAAGGTAAAGAGTTTCAGTCTTCGTTTAAATTTTGTCCGCCATTTTGTTTGTCCGAGCTCAAAGTAGGGGCTGTCAATCTTTTTCAATTACACCGTTTTTCACTCAATTACACTTTTTTGCACTGATTTGGGATTAATTGACATGTTCTTAACCATTTAGAATGCAGAAATTGTTGCTTGTATATTATTAAACCCGTAACGGCGTAACAAGAAACCGCGTAACGGGATTTTTTCTTTTCTTCTTCTCCTTCTCCTTCTTCATCTTCTTCTTTTTCTTCTTCTTCTTCTTCTTTTCTTGTTTCTTTTTCTTGTTTTTGTTCTTGTTCTTGTTCTTTTTCTTGTTCTTGTTTTTCTTGTTCTTCTTTTTCTTCTTCTTTTGTTCTTGTTCTTGTTCTTGTTCTTTTTCTTTTCTTGTTCTTGTTCTTCTTGTTTCTTCTTTTCTTCTTCTTGTTCTTTCTTTTCTTCTTCTTTCTTCTTCTTCTTCTTCTTTTCTTTCTCTTCTTTCTTCTTCTTTTCTTGTTCTTCTTCTTTTTCTTGTTCTTCTTTCTTCTTTTTTGTTCTTCTCTTTTTCTTGTTTTCTTTTTTTCTTTTTCTTTTTTCTTTTCTTCTTTTTCTTCTTGTTCTTCTTTTCTTCTTGTTCTTCTTGTTCTTCTTTTCTTCTTGTTCTTTTTTTTCTTTTTCTTTTTTTTTCTTCTTGTTCTTCTTTTTCTTTTGTTCTTCTTGTTCTTCTTGTTCTTCTTGTTCTTCTTGTTCTTCTTGTTCTTTTGTTCTTCTTGTTCTTCTTTTTTTTTTCTTTTTCTTCTTTTTTTTCTTTTGTTCTTCTTGTTCTTCTTGTTTTTCTTTGTTCTTCTTGTTCTTCTTTTTTTTTCTTGTTCTTCTTGTTCTTCTTGTTTCTTTTCTTTTTCTTCTTTTTCTTCTTTTTTTCTTTTTTTCTTTTCTTTTTTCTTCTTTTCTTCTTTTTCTTTCTTCTTTCTTCTTTTTCTTCTTGTTCTTTTTTTCTTCTTTTTTCTTTTCTTCTTGTTTTTCTTGTTCTTCTTTTTCTTCTTGTTCTTTTTTTTCTTCTTTGTTCTTCTTGTTTTCTTTTTCTTCTTGTTCTTCTTGTTTTTCTTGTTCTTCTTGTTCTTCTTTTTCTTCTTTTTCTTCTTTTTCTTTTTTCTTTTCTTCTTGTTCTTTTGTTTTCTTGTTCTTCTTGTTTTCTTTTTCTTCTTGTTCTTCTTTTTTCTTCTTGTTCTTCTTGTTCTTCTTGTTTTTCTTGTTTTCTTTTCTTTTTTCTTCTTGTTTCTTCTTGTTCTTCTTGTTCTTCTTGTTCTTCTGTGTTCTTCTGGTACTTCTTGTTCTTGTAGTTGTTTGTTGTTCTTGTTGTTGTTGTTCTTCTCCTCCTCCTCCTCCTCCTCCTCCTTCTTCTTCTTCTTCTTCTTCTTCTTCTTCTTCTTCTTCTTCTTCTTCTTCTTCTTCTTCTTCTTCTTCTTCTAATTTGTTGTTGTTGACTTTGTTTGTCAGTTTGCCTTTTTTATTGTTTTTTTTTCCAGTGGAAAAAAAAAGACATTATTCGTATTTGGCGGGCTTTTCCCGCCTTTTAGCCAATATTTATCGCATTTCTAAAGGCACTTTTTTTCGCAGGCGCAATATTAATTTTTTCACGCTTCCGAGAGAGAATTTGCATCAAGATTCAATTTAAAGGCAAGTCTTGCTGCATGTTGTAACTACCTTAATTCAGTCTAAAACAATAGAAAATTCAACTTGACTGTCTCCGGGAATATGCCTTGTGAATTCCCTTGAGCCTTAGAAAACTGCAATCTAATTTCTTTTAAACTCTTGCCTCGTCGCGCAATTTTATATTAAGATAGACTCGTTTGACCCATCTAGAAATAATTCAGGTAGAATGAAAGAACAGTTGAATACAAAAGCAACAAAATAAGAACAAAATCTCCCACGAAAGAATGCTTGTACAACACTCGCTCTTTCAAACTCAATTCAGTATGTACATTTCCAAACACTTAAATTTCAAAATTTAACTTGAAGTTTCTGTATTTAGTTTATTTAAACTTACCCTTTGCAGTTGCAAATGTCAGGAGTCGTAGATCGCAGCAAATTAAAACCATTAAAAGCACTGGAATGAATCAACCATAGTCGTCTAGGGTCATCATTATTTCAATAAGCCAATTTCCATATATCAAAATTCATTCTAAAAGGGTAGACTTCAGTGCGAAACTCTGGGGAATAAGGACAGTGTTTACGTGTTTATTCCCCTGAGCTTCGTGCTGAGGTCTATTGTATCAGGCTGAATTTTAATATGTCGGCATCGGCATGTTTGTTATTTTCCAAATTTGCATTTTTAAGTAATGAAATTTTGATGTCTTGATCACTAAAATTCCCATAGCGCAAAAATTATTTATTCCACAAGTACTGAGGTTTCAACAAAATGGAAGCCCGCTTTTTATGCATTGCCTGTTTTCAGGGAATTTATTGAAATGCTTTCTGACAAACGGCTTATCAATGCAGTTTGGAACTGCTGTCCTTTTGTTGCTCAAAGGATAAATTGCAACGTTCTTTTAACGGCCAAAAGCAGAGTTAAAAAGGATTGAACGCCAACCAGTTTCTCAAAATCTATTAAACAATTAAATTATGAACTCGAGATTTCTATCGCGTGATAGTTGACGAGGGAGCAGCCCGAGTCAACTATAACGCATAGAAATCGAGAGCGAATAATCTAATTGTTTTAGTATAAATCTACTAGTCGTTCAAAATTTTATCTAAATCCTCTTTAGAGACACCTCGAAAACGCCAAGAAGTGCCGTTATTTTGTTAACAAGGGCACACTGCTACGCTACTCACTATCTATCACAGAAAAGAACGTGAGTAGCGTAGCCAATCAGAGGACGTCATTCGTGATAGAACGCTAGACAAGTAGATTTATACTAAATTAGAATATAAGTGACAATTTACATTGACGCCGTCAGATAGAAGTTCTTGCAAGGCCCATGAGAGGACAACGAACGAAACAACAGAAACAGTGCCCCCTGCCCTAAAACAATAGCAGCTGTACACTGTGATGACAAATAGAATTACAAGTTTCCAAGAGCTGTTATACTTTTGATTTTTGGTCCTGGTGCTTTTGATTTACGCGATTCCGAGTTTCCGTGGCCGGGAACACTCTTTGAATCATAGTAGTCCTACTCGACGTCTGTTTCGTTGTTTTTTTTGATCATTGTAATATGTTGTTGTCACCGTTGCTGTTGTTGTTCTCTCAGTTAGATTTTCGGTTCAGAGACACGTTGTCAAGTTACCTGTAAAACCTTTCGCATTTTCACTCTTCAATCCCGGTATCATTGATTTTCTGTTTTTCGTAGATTTTCTAACACAACAGAAATATCTATGAAAGAAGAGAAAAACGCATTTTCCTGATATCACGCTGGCTTCATAAACACCTATCTCAATTTGGGGCAATATGGTCATTTATTATATGGCTCTGTCTCACAAGGTCTGGGAACTACCAACTTCACGAATTTGATTGGCTAAAATGGATATTGACCGCGGTCTAGATTTTCCCATCTAGACCGGCAGCTAGACCAGTTACGTTTTGAAGCGAAAAAGTTGCAAACTAAAATGCAAAATCATTGACTGTTTTCATATAAGAATATTTATTTCTGTAAGAGCCAAAAAGCTGATGAAAAAAAAACAGTAATGAGGACGAACAAACTTTGGCCGGGAAGAATTACATTCGGCCGCTCATCACCGTTTGCAAGCAAACTATCACTTAGTACAAACTAGTTACATTAAACGAATTAAATTGTTCTTGTTTTTGCCATGTAATAAACATCTTATTAACCGAGCTAAGTCGGTTTGTATGGGAGAATCTTGACCTCGGTCGTGTGTACAGACCTCACTGCGTTCGGTCTGTACTTACGACCTCGGTCAAGATTCTCCCATACAGACCTCTTGCTCGGTTAATAAGAGCTAAGAACACTTGACGACAGACGTTTTTGATTTTCGTTCATATTTTTAAACCAATATAGGATATTACATTTATTACCTTCAATATTTCCAACACGCAAGACCACTCCGTAGAGCAGATTTCTTATAATTTCGCCGCTATATTATTCTACTAAACAGTGGCGTATTATTGTTATTATTATTAATTATTATTATTTTTAGTAATACTATACAAGCCGTTAAGAAGTGTAAAAAGTGTAAGAACTGTAACAAATAACATCGCTGTAGAGGTAATAAAGAAGAAGCTTAAAAAGAAGAAGGCGTTGTCGTCCATTTGAAGAAGTCGTTTAGGCCCCACAATTTTTACCCCCACAATCTTTCTGTTACAAATCTTTTCTTTCATTCGGCCATCTGTCTTTGAGACAGGATTTGCTATTTGATACTCGGATGCAGTGTGATGCATCTTTATGTGCATAATTTGCACAGACCAATAAGGTTACACATAGCAGGGAAATCCAAAGTCCAGTTTTCCGGCTGAACGAATTAATATTTGAAAGAGATTTCTCTGACAGTATTTCCTGTCAAGTTATGGTCATGATATGCGCTTTTTTCAGTTTGTGAATACTGTTTCGGTAGAGATTTAGAAGAGCAGGGGCGGATCTAGTAGGGGGGCACGGGGGGGGGGAGGAGGGGCTTGTAGAAGGTGCGCACTCAAGAACACATGCGGCTTTTAAAATTTGTTTGCTCCACCATTCCGTAGTGGTGCACCCTCTCCAAAGAAAATTATGGCTTCCCGGAAGAGAAAATTTTTCCAGTCTACAGCACTCCACCTGACAGATAAATTCGTGGGTTTATCTGAAGGCACTGCGTCTCCAATAAGCTGCGTTTCCATGAGGCCATTTCACCAAGGTATAAATACGAGGTTTCCCCGGGAAATAAGAGTTTATATAACACTGTTTCTGACCACCGTAGGTGCTAGCTCACACGCCCAATTAATTCTTATCATGGGAACTAATAGAGGTCAATTATAGCTGAAGCGCCATTAAAAGACTGGCTAGAGATAGGCAGGAATGGAAAGACTTTGTTGCTGCCCTTGGTGCTATACGGGCCGGTGGACAATTCATATAAGATATTAATATGAAGCTGAGGTGGTGTAGACTCAAAGTACTGATTGATTTATTAAGTGTAATCCCAACACCATAAAGTTGCAACTCGGTGAATAAAAACTGAAACTCTATTCTTGAATACACCACAGAAAATAGACTAGTCAAACTATAATGAATATTGAAGTCTTTCTGCGAGCAAACAAAACAAAACTTTGATAAATAAATTATTGCTACCAGGCAATGTTCTAGGCTACAGTTCGAGCTCTTCATCGCACCTTCACTCCTTATTCAGCCTGCCTCGCCTAGTTGGAGGATAGCTGTAATAGATATTTTGTACATTTTACATGATGATAGACTTAAAGCAGACCCTCTTTTTGGCCCATTAGGGCGCTTAAACGATAACGGCGCATAGAACGAAGCCTAGTCAAATATTAATTTAACTTTTACTACAGAAATTTGCTGTTGTCTAAATCTGTTCACTACGCCACTTGCTCTAAAAACGTGCCCAGGCTAAATATGCAATGTAATTTGGTTTTATCAACTGAGTTGATAATGTGAATTAGCCACCGTAAAGAGATTCGAAAGCTGACGTTTCGAGCCGCTAGCCCTTCGTCGGAGCGAATCGAGGAATTGTGGGTTGCGGTCTGTGGCCTCTCCCTACATCAAGGAGGCACAGAAAGCCGCAAACTCTAGAACAAAAATTTATTTTTCAAATCGGCACTCTTAATCCTCACGGTATCAACGAACGCTTTTCATTCAACTAATTTATTCTGTTGTTTTTTCACGTTGCCAGGGACCAACCAATAGCGTAGCTCCATATTTCTCTATATAAACCACACACAACCCACAATTCCTCGATTCGCTCCGACGAAGGGCTAGCGCTCGAAACGTCAGCTTTCGAATCTCTTTACGGTGGCTAATTCACATTATCAACTCAGTTGATAAAACCAAATTATCCTGTAATACTCCCACCGACGCAGCACCATAGTTTCTTTAGAAACTTACCCCCTCTAAATATGCAATGGTTGCGTCCTATTCCAATAAAGCTGGATAAAAAATATGAACATTTTGCCCTCTTCTTTCACTTTCTTCGGACCACGCTTCATTTCACGTTGTTGTTCTGCAAGAGGACGCCAAAAAATTGTACAAAGATTTATAACGCACGTGCACAGCCATTGTTGTGCGGTTAATCTTCAGTGGATGCATTATTCATTTTTTAGCTGTATCCACTTGTCTCGATCAACCCAGTCATTGTAGGAACACTGAATACCATAGGTATTCTTCAGGCCTTCTTTAAAGCCATCCTCGCTGAAGCTCCTCGCAACCGAAATCTGGAATAATGAGGAACGAGTGCGATTAGTAAGTTCTGATCAACACAACCAATATAAATGAACATATTCATCTGAGCGGTGGCTTAAAACGTAACAGATTTAGTATCAGTCTATTAGGTTCTAATACGAATGCCGTTCTCTTATTGGCTGGGCTTCTCTAGTCACCAGTAGCCTTAAAAAAAATTCCCTTTGATTCTCATTGGTTTGAAACTGATCACGTGACGCGATAGTGTTCAGAAAAACTATCAGCCATAGAAATCCCGAGCTCATAATCCACTTGTTCAATAGGCGATGTGATGATTTTGGCAATCGTAACATTACTTTTTCCTGATTGCTCTTTATCACGAATCTTTTCTTTACGTATATTGACTATTTTACCCTTTGATTTCATATTTTGACTATGCCAGGAATTGTGTAAGCCGATAACTTCTAGAATTCTACCAATCGTATTATCATAATTACGGTTTATTTTTGGATATCGTAACTTTTCTGTTGCTAAGATAACTCACCACGAGGGGGTAAGTTTCTAAAGGCAAACTATGGTGCTGCGTCGGTGGGAGTATTACAGGATAATTTGGTTTTATCAACTGAGTTGATAATGTGAATTAGCCACCGTAAAGAGATTCGAAAGCTGACGTTTCGAGCGCTAGCCCTTCGTCGGAGCGAATCGAGGAATTGTGGGTTGTGTGTGGTTTATATAGAGAAATATGGAGCTACGCTATTGGTTGGTGCCTGGCAACGTGAAAAAACAACAGAATAAATTAGTTGAATGAAAAGCGTTCGTTGATACCGTGAGGATTGACAGTGCCGATTTGAAAAATAAATTTTTGTTCTAGAGTTTTGCGGCTTTCTGTGCCTCCTTGATATAGGGAGAGGCCACAGACCGCCATATGTTGCATATGTTGCGGTCTGTGGCCTCTCCCTATATCAAGGAGGCACAGAAAGCCGCAAACTCTAGAACAAAAATTTATTTTTCAAATCGGCACTGTCAATCCTCACGGTATCAACGAACGCTTTTCATTCAACTTATTTATTCTGTTGTTTTTTCACGTTGCCAGGCACCAACCAATAGCGTAGCTCCATATTTCTCTATATAAACCACACACAACCCACAATTCCTCGATTCGCTCCGCGAAGGGCTAGCGCTCGAAACGTCAGCTTTCGAATCTCTTTACGGTGGCTAATTCACATTATCAACTCAGTTGATAAAACCAAATTATCCTGTAATACTCCCACCGACGCAGCACCATAGTTGTCCTTTAGAAACTTACCCCCTCGTGGTGAGTTATCTTAGCAACAGAAAAGTTACGATATCCAAAAATAACCGTAATTATGATAATACGATTGGTACAATTCTAGAAGTTATCGGCTTACACAATTCCTGGCATAGTCAAAATATGAAATCAAAGGGTAAAAATAGTCACTATACGTAAAGAAAGATTCGTGATAAAGAGCAATCAGGAAAAAGTATGTTACGATTCCAAAAATCATCACATCGCCTATTTAACAAGTGGATTATGAGCTCGAGATTTCTATGGCTGATAGTTTTTTCTCACTGATACTAATATCTGTTACGTTTAAGCCACCGCTCAGATGAATATGTTCATTTATATTGGTTGTGTTGATCAGAGCTTACTAATCGCACTCGTTCCTCATTATTCCAGATTTCGGTTGCGAGGAGCTTCAGCGAGGATGGCTTTAAAGAAGGCCTGAAGAATACCTATGGTATTCAGTGTTCCTACAATGACTGGGTTGATCGAGATAAGTGGATACAGCTAAAAAATGAATAATGAATCTACTGAAGATTAACCGCACAACAATGGCTGTGCACGTGCGTTATAAATCTTTGTACAATTTTTTGCCGTCCTTTGCAGAACAACAACGTGAAATGAAGCGTGGTCCGAAGAAAGTGAAAGAAGAGGGCAAAATGTTCATATTTTTTATCCAGCTTTATTGGAATAGGACGCAACCATTGCATATTTAGAGGGGGTAAGTTTCTAAAGAAACTATGGTGCTGCGTCGGTGGGAGTATTACAGGATAATTTGGTTTTATCAACTGAGTTGATAATGTGAATTAGCCACCGTAAAGAGATTCGAAAGCTGACGTTTCGAGCGCTAGCCCTTCGTCGGAGCGAATCGAGGAATTGTGGGTTGTGTGTGGTTTATATAGAGAAATATGGAGCTACGCTATTGGTTGGTCCCTGGCAACGTGAAAAAACAACAGAATAAATTAGTTGAATGAAAAGCGTTCGTTGATACCGTGAGGATTAAGAGTGCCGATTTGAAAAATAAATTTTTGTTCTAGAGTTTGCGGCTTTCTGTGCCTCCTTGATGTAGGGAGAGGCCACAGACCGCAACCCACAATTCCTCGATTCGCTCCGACGAAGGGCTAGCGGCTCGAAACGTCAGCTTTCGAATCTCTTTACGGTGGCTAATTCACATTATCAACTCAGTTGATAAAACCAAATTACATTGCATATTTAGCCTGGGCACGTTTTTAGAGCAAGTGGCGTAGTGAACAGATTTAGACAACAGCAAATTTCTGTAGTAAAAGTTAAATTAATATTTGACTAGGCTTCGTTCTATGCGCCGTTATCGTTTAAGCGCCCTAATGGGCCAAAAAGAGGGTCTGCTTTAAGTCTATCATCATGTAAAATGTACAAAATATCTATTACAGCTATCCTCCAACTAGGCGAGGCAGGCTGAATAAGGAGTGAAGGTGCGATGAAGAGCTCGAACTGTAGCCTAGAACATTGCCTGGTAGCAATAATTTATTTATCAAAGTTTTGTTTTGTTTGCTCGCAGAAAGACTTCAATATTCATTATAGTTTGACTAGTCTATTTTCTGTGGTGTATTCAAGAATAGAGTTTCAGTTTTTATTCACCGAGTTGCAACTTTATGGTGTTGGGATTACACTTAATAAATCAATCAGTACTTTGAGTCTACACCACCTCAGCTTCATATTAATATCTTATATGAATTGTCCACCGGCCCGTATAGCACCAAGGGCAGCAACAAAGTCTTTCCATTCCTGCCTATCTCTAGCCAGTCTTTTAATGGCGCTTCAGCTATAATTGACCTCTATTAGTTCCCATGATAAGAATTAATTGGGCGTGTGAGCTAGCACCTACGGTGGTCAGAAACAGTGTTATATAAACTCTTATTTCCCGGGGAAACCTCGTATTTATACCTTGGTGAAATGGCCTCATGGAAACGCAGCTTATTGGAGACGCAGTGCCTTCAGATAAACCCACGAATTTATTTCTGTCAGGTGGAGTGCTGTAGACTGGAAAAATTTTCTCTTCCGGGAAGCCATAATTTTCTTTGGAGAGGGTGCACCACTACGGAATGGTGGAGCAAACAAATTTTAAAAGCCGCATGTGTTCTTGAGTGCGCACCTTCTACAAGCCCCTCCTCCCCCCCCCCGTGCCCCCCTACTAGATCCGCCCCTGCTCTTCTAAATCTCTACCGAAACAGTATTCACAAACTGAAAAAAGCGCATATCATGACCATAACTTGACAGGAAATACTGTCAGAGAAATCTCTTTCAAATATTAATTCGTTCAGCCGGAAAACTGGACTTTGGATTTCCCTGCTATGTGTAACCTTATTGGTCTGTGCAAATTATGCACATAAAGATGCATCACACTGCATCCGAGTATCAAATAGCAAATCCTGTCTCAAAGACAGATGGCCGAATGAAAGAAAAGATTTGTAACAGAAAGATTGTGGGGGTAAAAATTGTGGGGCCTAAACGACTTCTTCAAATGGACGACAACGCCTTCTTCTTTTTAAGCTTCTTCTTTATTACCTCTACAGCGATGTTATTTGTTACAGTTCTTACACTTTTTACACTTCTTAAACGGCTTGTATAGTATTACTAAAAATAATAATAATTAATAATAATAACAATAATACGCCACTGTTTAGTAGAATAATATAAGCGGCGAAATTATAAGAAATCTGCTCTACGGAGTGGTCTTGCGTGTTGGAAATATTGAAGGTAATAAATGTAATATCCTATATTGGTTTTAAAAATATGAACGAAAATCAAAAACGTCTGTCGTCAAGTGTTCTTAGCTCTTATTAACCGAGCAAGAGGTCTGTATGGGAGAATCTTGACCGAGGTCGTAAGTACAGACCGAACGCAGTGAGGTCTGTACACACGACCGAGGTCAAGATTCTCCCATACAAACCGACTTAGCTCGGTTAATAAGATGTTTATTACATGGCAAAAACAAGAACAATTTAATTCGTTTAATGTAACTAGTTTGTACTAAGTGATAGTTTGCTTGCAAACGGTGATGAGCGGCCGAATGTAATTCTTCCCGGCCAAAGTTTGTTCGTCCTCATTACTGTTTTTTTTTCATCAGCTTTTTGGCTCTTACAGAAATAAATATTCTTATATGAAAACAGTCAATGATTTTGCATTTTAGTTTGCAACTTTTTCGCTTCAAAACGTAACTGGTCTAGCTGCCGGTCTAGATGGGAAAATCTAGACCGCGGTCAATATCCATTTTAGCCAATCAAATTCGTGAATTTGGTAGTTCCCAGACCTTGTGAGACAGAGCCATATAATAAATGACCATATTGCCCCAAATTGAGATAGGTGTTTATGAAGCCAGCGTGATATCAGGAAAATGCGTTTTTCTCTTCTTTCATAGATATTTCTGTTGTGTTAGAAAATCTACGAAAAACAGAAAATCAATGATACCGGGATTGAAGAAGTGAAAATGCGAAAGGTTTTACAGGTAACTTGACAACGTGTCTCTGAACCGAAAATCTAACTGAGAGAACAACAACAGCAACGGTGACAACAACATATTACAATGATCAAAAAAAACAACGAAACAGACGTCGAGTAGGACTACTATGATTCAAAGAGTGTTCCCGGCCACGGAAACTCGGAATCGCGTAATCAAAAGCACCAGGACCAAAAATCAAAAGTATAACAGCTCTTGGAAACTTGTAATTCTATTTGTCATCACAGTGTACAGCTGCTATTGTTTTAGGGCAAGGGGCACTGTTTCTGTTGTTTCGTTCGTTGTCCTCTCATGGGCCTTGCAAGAACTTCTATCTGACGGCGTCAATGTAAATTGTCACTTATATTCTAATTTAGTATAAATCTACTTGTCTAGCGTTCTATCACGAATGACGTCCTCTGATTGGCTACGCTACTCACGTTCTTTTCTGTGATAGATAGTGAGTAGCGTAGCAGTGTGCCCTTGTTAACAAAATAACGGCACTTCTTGGCGTTTTCGAGGTGTCTCTAAAGA
>JAHPZR010028288.1:35000-45000 GCA_019787425.1 Platygyra sinensis
GGGCAATTAAGGATTAATTTCACTTGTATTTTCAAAGTTTTCCAAATTGCCCTCGGCCCCATGCGATTACATATACTTATCGAGCATAGTTTGAGGGAAATCTCTTACGTTTTGCACGTGCACACGCCCATGTGCGCGCGCTGATGACGCGAAAATCGTGCGCAGTAGGAATGCGCAATGCAATACTAAGGAATTACCTTAAGGTTATTCCTCACAATTGCACTGCGCATCCTTTCTGCGCATAATTTATGGCGTCATTTAGCGCGCTCTCGTGCACGTGCACACTGAAAACATGGCGGATTTGCCTTGATATTGAGCTCTTTCAGTTGAAAAATGGCTATAGCTCACCAACGAGCATGGCCACCCCCTTTTTTTTTCCAGTCATTGTAATCAACTTATCATAAACTTTGCTTGAGGAAAGACTGATCTGATTTCTATTACTGAAAATTGAATAAATAACGAAAATAGCAAGTAAACTGTGGTCTTTTCGATTTTGCCCTATGGTAACCATGTCAAGAAATTTCGTTGAAATTTTAATCAAGGATTCAGCTTGCTGTCTAAATCAAACTTAAAAAGTTTATTTGTGTCCGATGCAACGCATTGACTCCAGTTTAATGCGTGTTCTCATGATTCTCGGTCACAAAAATTTACAATTATTACTGGGAATGCGTTCTTGTAATAAGCGTTAAATAATGCCAAAATGGGTCACTTTCAATGCCCCAGTGCTCCTTAATGAGTATGGGCACCCCCATTTTTTATTTCAAAATTGAAGTTCTCATATGATGAATATTCAGTGGGCAAAGTTTGAACGAAAATCTATTGTCAGTTTTATTTCAGGGGAATTACCTTAAATGTAATTTGCATTTGAAAAGACTCTCCGCATCAGCCTCACTTGCACGCTAGTTCCAGTCCGATACTGGGAATACGAATATGGCCTATTGTCACTTGTATATTATTAGCAAGTACTCAAATGATTTTGCTCGTGCAATTTGGAATATATAAGCACTCGTAAATTTTTCAAAGACTACATATTGCACTCGCCCTACGGGCTCGTGCAATTTTTTGTAATCTTTGAAAAATTGCACTCGAAATCATTTGATTACCTATACTTTCTAGCAACCGATGTGAGATCATCTTTCGTTGGATGATCTAGATACACAACAAGTGCATGCCAGGTGTCGCAGAGTGTTCTCCCCCGCCCCTGGCTAATTGTAACCTATTTGTTAATAGTAACCTATTAACAGTTTGAAAGTTACCTAGAAGAAGAACAAATTATGGAAAGTTTTAAGTAACATATATAGAAGTGTTGTGATATGAAACAGCTTGTTAGCCGATTTACAGGAAACTTAGTCTTTGCAGATATTTAACAAAAAATGAAACTTCATACGCAGAAACGAAATAACGTGACGAATGTTAGAGGATTAATGATTAATGTCTGTTTTGCAAACTGAAATTTTAGAGCACTACATATATTAGGTGTCAGTCGAATTAATTGATAATCCTCGGGGATCTCCTTAGAAAAGTCTAAATGAGTCCAGTTGCAGGGATCTCCTGCTATTATATGATGTAAATGAGTTCACGACATCGTTAAACATATAAGGCAAATGTACAATATGGAGAATAAACGCCCTGCAGCCATGTGCAAAACTTCTAGACTTGTCAAGCAAACAATTAATTAATTCAAATATCAGATATATACATTTCTTTAGACACCTATTAATAAATGATGTAAGGATATCATAAGTGTCCGTTGGGAAGCTCAGACAAAGAGAAAACGTTAAAATGCTCTCTGTAATCATGAATGGATTCGTTCTCTTATCAGCGAGTATGTTTGTTTACATTACTGGTCAGATTTTAGATGACGGCCTCTGTGAGTCCACTAATATTGGTGTTGAAAGCGACCCAAACAAAGAGTTGAGTTATGCAAACTTCATAGAGCATTTTTATCATGTTCTTGACGTGCCAAACATCGAAAGAGTCGCTGTTGAAACGGGCAGTGAATGCCTGCTGCGATGCGTGAGTAGCGATCGCTGTTTTTCCACAAACGTTGGAGCGTTTCAACTACCAAACGGAAAAATCTGGTGTGACTTACTCCCAACTGACAAGTACAATACATCCGAGAAGTTTAAAACCAATCATACTTTCCATCATTACAGCATTTGGGTGAGTATTACTTATGATTTATGCTACCGAAGAAAATCCCTTCCCTTCTTCATGCTTTGCTCTGAAATTTTGGTGCATGTACGTATAAACTTCCAAGGTTATCTGCAACTGCGTAAGTTCTCGTGAACTTCTTCGCGGCCCTTAGATGATGACACAACTTCTGATTTCACACTAATGCGCCTACTAGTACTCTAAGTTTCAAGCGATTTTACTTTCAACTTTTGAACTAAATTAGAACCTGGCTATAGTCTAGTACAGTATTCTAAACCGTTGATAAAAAAAAATTACATGCCGATAGGTTGTGCAACCTGAGCAGGTGACGTCTCTTCTTCGGTCGAAGACCTCTGATATTTTATGTTTTTTTTTTAATATGCAGCAGTATTCAGTAGCCAAAAACTAAGATAATAGTGTTTCAAATGAATCAAATCTCGCTGTAAAGCAAACAAAGGATAGATATGGATGTAAGGTAATCCTTCCACACTACGCAAGAAGAATTTGAATACGCAGTCATCTCTACACTAATCCGTCAGGAAAACGAACCCTTTGCGCTCTTCAAACTCTTCAAGAATTTGTAAAACGCTAAGCTTTCGTTTTCGTGTGGACGGGAAATATTTTGTAAACGGAGCTTTTTTAAAAACGATGGCATCATGATAATTTTTGATGCGTTTTCGAAGTGAAACTCCCTTTCCACATTTCTGTGACGAGCCCAAAACATCTGCCGGAATAAATTTAACCGGATAGCAATGTCGGATTTTTCTCTTTTTTTTTTAAATGATTACCTAATTTAAATGTTCTAAAAGCTTTTACACGCATTTTGAGCAGTAAGACATTTTCTGTATCTATATAGTTATGACAATGGCACAATAAGAAGACTGTATAGCAATTATTCAAATTATGAGGTACGATTTAGCTTGGTTAAAGTAATCGCTTTTAGAAAACAAAATGTTCAAATAGTAGTTTTTCAATGAGTTCTTAACATGTTAGATAAGAGTCTCTCATTAAACAAAACATCACAGCCACAAAAAGTGCCACCTGAGGGTGAAGCAAAATTTAATTCACCGTTTAGGCGTTAGATTTCACGTGCAGTGTCACGTGGCTTCCGATGTTAACAAACCGGGAAAGTTCGGGCATTCTAGTGAACCACAGAGCAACCTCTGAGTCAACCACATGAGTTCTGACAGAAACATGTGCTTTTGGTACTTGTAAAAACGATTCCCGATACTATGAATCGTGGAAAAGAAACCCAAACGGCGATCCAATGAAGGTCTTCCATTTTCCTAGCACAGTTAGACAAATCGCGAGAAGGCGAAAGAGGATACAAGCATGTCACCGCGGTGACTCGTTCATGTTAACGGAAGACAGTTACATTTGTAGTCTACATTTTGTCGGTGTAAAATGGGGTTGAAAGGCCCACATGACTTCTACGGTTCGTGGCATTTGTACATTTGCCGTTTCCTTTTCGGTATCTCGACCATTATGTCGCTTCACTCTTGTTTATGAAGGGCACTTCGTGTTGTGTTATAAGGAGAAATAAGTCGTTAGATCGTGCTATGGCAAATTTTAAGAGGTCATAGGTCTGCATGATTTACGCTGTTATTGAGTTTGTCTGTCTGAGTTTGGTGCATTGTTTTGGCTCATTTCTATTACAAGATATGTTTTTAAGTCTCCAAGTATTTGCTTTTGAGGGACAGAATATAGCGTTACAGTGAACGTGTTGCTTACTTGATTCTTACCACGGGCAACATGTTCGCCCTGCTACCTTTTCTTCGGAGACGCCGTAGCTTTACTTCGAGAAAGCTGTGCGCTTGTCTAGAGAATTTCTTATGTTTTTCTTGTACTATCTGATCGAGCTTCTGTTCTGATCGAGCTTATGTTCCTGGAGCTCGATCGATGTATAGGTTTATTCCTCCTTTGATCGATCTGGTACCACAGGATTCAAATGTAAACTCTTTACTCGCAAGTCTGTTGACTGTGTTGCTTGTTGTATATGCCATTGTTACGCTTAGTTTAGGCAAGACCATGGTTTCGATCCTCCATGTGGATCTCATCAGTTGCCAGTATTTCTTAAATACTCTGTACGTCTGAAGTTGTTAGTGCAACTCGTAATCGGTGGAGTGGAAAATGAAATAGTTAAAAATATCGTACAACCCAAACGACGGCGAAGAGTTGAAGTTGTTCACGGTCTTCAAGGAAAATGGTTGGGAATTAGCATGTCATGAATTGTTAATTTGTAAGTATCAGTGGTTTGATCTTTCTCGAAGTTTGGATCCACTGGCAAAAGCATTCTTTCGACTGCGGAAGCGATTTCCACGAGCGAAGTTTTCAAATATAATACCCTCTAACTGAAACGCCACGTTCCCGCAAATACTTTTTTAAGTTCTGCCACATTCATAGCGTTGAAGTCGCTTCTATTCCTTTCTTCTGCCATTTTGAAGCTAAAACTATTTAACGTTCAAAGCAGAGGGAAAATTATAGTAGTAAACGAAGTTGAAAACTTCGTACACATGTAGTGCGGGGTTGAAAAGAATGTCCGAACTTTCCCGGTTTGTTTACATCATATGTCACGTGACACTACACGTGTGTTCTAACGCCCAACGGTGAATAGCGCCGAGAAGGCTACTCGAGTAATTACAGTGTGTGTTACATTTGCTCTGGGATAAAGTCCTTTAGAATTTTGGAGTCGTTCGTCATAAAATGCGTTCCCTGTGCAGAATGTATGCTTAGCGTAAATTCTTGCTGACAATTTTCGCTCACCAGTCCATTGTAAAGCGAATAAAGGGGATTCGTTTCCAAAGATACAGTGGTGCTGCGTTGGTAGGGAGTATTATTTTTTTCGACAACTTGACTTGCCCCAAGCCGAATTCTATATAAAATGAACGACGAAATCGCGAAAACTGACAAACAAAACACAACGGAAATGGACTTAGACGAAGTCTATTCGACAATCCGTAACGCTTTTAACAAAGAAAACATTTTTTTTCAAAAAAACTGGAAGACATACTCGAGTTGGTATAATTTTTCAAAAGTAGACCAGTTTTAATTTTTAGTTATAGTAAGGCTCAGTTCAGAAGTTATGCTTCTGCCGGGCCAACAAATTTTAGGAATAAAGATCAACATAAGCACGGCAGAAGTACGGCGTCTGAATCAGCTTTGACTTCTGCGTTAGAATTAGCTTTGACATCTGTATACTCCCTAAAAATATGTTTAGCTTAGTTTATTCTCCACATATTCCAGAAAAGGGAATTTATTCTAACCTGCTGGGTATTCCATCCAACATTTGTTTATTCTAAAATCCACACTAGATGTAACAAGTACATTTAAAATATAGAGATGATTTCCAGGAAATATCCAAAATTAGTATATACTAAACCAGTGGATAGCGTTGAACGCGCGCGCTGATCGGCTCGTCAAACTCCGAATATCCTTTGCTATTTACCTCCGAGCAACTCTGGAAAATATGGCGTCCCGGTTTGCATCCGTGACAAGTGAAGAAATCATCCAAATTAATTTTTTGTGGTGTATATTATCCCACTGGTTTAGTATATGCTAAAAAAAAACTATTCACCTTAGTGAAAGTGGCTTGCCATCGGATATTTACCTCGCCGCCTCGAGGCTCGGTAAATATCCACTGCTAGCCACCTCCACTTCGGTGAATAGTTCAGTAGCACCCCGCTATAACGAACCCCGCTATAACGAAGAACCCGTTACAACGAACAACATTTGAAAGCCCGGCAGAATTACAGTAAAATATGTGGAAACAAACCCCGTTATAACGAACCCCGCTATAACGAAATCCCCGCTATAACGAAGTGATTTTGACGGTCCCACGCACAATTTACCCCGCTATAACGAATATTTTGTCCTGTCGCTCGCAGTCAGTAAAAGCGACATGATGATAAAAATGGTTGATAAGCCAAACACGACTCCTATTGGTCAAGATAGGGAAACTTTGACATTCAAAGCTTTGCTTTATTTAACTGATGTAGCTGTTCACGCGCAAGTCTGTAGACTGTTTTGCGTGGTGTATATCCCATTGTTCAGCTTGGTTCAGCTTGGTTCAGCTTAGTTACCCAGCTATAACGAATATTTTTGTTGTTAACTAGATATTTCGTTATGACGGGGTCTTCGCTATAACGAAGACCCTGCTATAACGAACATATTTTTCGGTACCGTGACATTTCGTTATAGCGGGGTTCCACTGTTGTTAACTTTTCCAAGGAAGAGCACTTGAAATTCCTAGAAGAACTTGAGTTTCAGATGCCACCAAAATCTTTGCTGGCGAGTGTATGTACACTATACACATGCATTTGGGTAGTGGGGTTGAACCCAAGAATCATATATATGTACAGGGGAGGAGTATGGATATTTTCTGTTGAAAGAAAATCTCTAAGTGCCGATATTTTGTCAACGTTGCGAATGAAAGGACATTTTTTGCATTGTGCGCGTGCGCATTTAAAAGTTCCGAGATCATCATTTGTTTGGAATGCACTTCTGTCTAAAAAGTAAAGTATGTCTTTGTTGCGTTTGAATGAAATTAATGGAGTTTGCTAAAATATTCTGCCAGTATCGGGTTCATTTTGCAGTAATTTAAAGATATTTTAGAATGATGGACTTTACTGCGCAGTTGTATGGGTGATATGTGAGGGTGAATGGAATTCTATCATTATTTGTTATTTGTTCGATCAATTTGTGGTCATTTGTTGGGCGCGATGATGGCCCGCTTGAACAACACAAACAGAATAGCCACGTTCGTCGAAAAAAGGCACATTTTGGAAAAGTCAGAGTCCTCGCTACAAAGACGACAAAGTCTAAGAAAATGAGAATAAGGAAATGGAATTCTTGACATGTGATGGATGCGAAGATGAATACAACAAATAAGTATGAGTGTTTGAATCTCATTTGCCATTTGTTAGTTTCAAATTTTGAACTGAATTAGAACCTAGCAGCTATAGCATGCTAAACCTTTTGTGAAAATATTCCATGCCAAGAATAATACGAACATTTCTCTAGACTACCGAACCTTTTCGAAAGCAATATCTACTATGCATTTAATTTACTTTTTCGCTTGATCTAAATTGCTGCATATCTACTTCTGTTTTCCAGAGTCCTTGTGCAAGTTTTCCCTGTCACCACGGTGGAAAATGCCGAGCGCTTTGCAAGACTGGCGGCTACATCTGTGTTTGCAAACAATACTGCACCGGCAAAAACTGTGAAAACTGTGAAAAATGTGAGTTAATTTAATCTTTCTATCACCCGGCATTTCGGAGTTGCATAAGGATTTTTGATCAATCAACACACTGGCACCTAGATCACGTTGAGATTAGTTATTTGAACAAGTTTAATCCTTTTACAGGGGCACCCAACGACCGAATCTTTCCAAAAATGTCGAATTACTTTTATTGAATTTTATATAATAACCAAAACAATGCGCGCGCTCTGATTGGTCAATCAGCTATGGTTTATTGTACGGGTAAACCCACGGAAAAATCGCGCGTCTTCTGAATTATTATATAAAAGCAATAGACCCCAAGTTTCTGTGGTTTATAGGCTGATAAACCACTTGGGATGTTGGAAGAACACTCGGAGAATTCGTAAATCACTTGCCTGCGGCTCGGGATTTACAAATTCTTCTCGTGTTCTACCAACATCCCGCGTGGTTTATCAACCTATAAACCATAGAAACATGTGGTCTACTGCTTAAATATATGAAATAATTCATATTTGAACTGCGGTTGCAGATGAAGGTGAAGAATGATCATCGCAGTAAATTTTCCAATATAATTAACGCAATTTGAAGCCTTGATTTTTTCAGCCTCCTTCTTTCCAGTTGCTTAAATTGGAAAATTTTCTGTGTGATGATCATTCTTCACTTTCATCTACAACCGCAGTTCAAATATAAATTATTCCTTATATACACCTTATTCACAAATGGCCGCCACCTGGGACGAGCGCGAGGCCAAACATGGAATCGAGGCGTTTTGGGATGAAAATTTGTTTTCGTGCAAACTTTGGCCAATTAACTGGCCAACTTACATTGAAATTATCGGTCATCCTCAAGCGATTTCTTTAATGCGACAGTTTCCTGACTGCTAATCTCATTGGGGACGAGTTCGAGTTCAAACATTTATTTCTGTGTTCTTCTTTGCAACCAGAGAGGAATCGTAGACGCCAACGGAAAGAGAGTCGGGTTCTTCAATTTTCCGAAAGATCCAAACCTTCGAGCTCAATGGCTCCTGAAGATTCGAAGAGACGTTGGAACGAAATTCAAACTGATGGAAATTACAAAAGTTTGTGTATTTTCGTGAAAGCGAAACTCAAAACACCTTTGTTTCGATATTGGGTGACCATAATGCCTAATGAAACCGAGGCTAGACGGTTCCTACAAGATCTGAACCAGATCCACCCTTCTTTGAAATTTACAATGGAACTTGAGAACAATGGCGTGCTACCATTCCTTGGCATACAATTAATTAACAAATCACCCAATGTCGAAACAAAGGTGTATGTTAAGCCCACCAGTACTGGCCTCCTTCTCCATTACGAAAGTCAAGTTGACGCGAGATACAAAAGCAGTCTAATAACCACCATGTTACAACGTGCTTGGCGTATCTCGTCTTCATGGCAACACTTCACCGATGAGTGTGACCGACTGGAAATTATGTTTTGTAAGTTGAAATACCCCCAACATATGGTCAAGGCAACAATTCGACGTTTCACCAACTCTAGAATTACTGCGCAACAACATCCGCAATCGACCAATGATGAGAACTTGGTGAGAGTTGTCCTTCCATTCAAAGACCAACGCTCCGCTGATATCGTCAGAAATCGGCTTAAAGACCTTTCTCGCAAGACGTCTGTTACGATCCAACCCGTTTTTGTGAGCCAGAAAATCAACGACCTACTAAAGATCCGTGAAAAGAAACCGTCCATCGTTAATCAACAACGTGTTGTTTACAAGTTTACATGTGACCTGTGTGATACAGGTTATTACATTGGTTATACGATGAGACACCTCCATGAGCGGGTTGAAGAACCTAAACACAAGCAATCTTCCATTTGTAAACATTACATGTCAGAACATGGAACTATCCCAAGGGATCTGACTGAGAACATCACGGTCCTAAGAAAATGCAAGGGCAAATTTGAATGCCTTTTGTATGAAATGCTATTCATACAAAAGGAAAAACCATCTTTAAACATTCAAAGTGATTCCCTAAGGGCGAAACTGTTCATGTAATTAACATATTGTATATTCGCTCCTTTAAATTTACACTGAAGTTTTTCCTGTCACTTGATAATGAGGACAAGATGTCCTCGAAACGTCGTGCAATCAACTTAATATCTCTTCTCTTTTTGTTAACTTCTACTTCTAAATCGTTATTAATCAAGCTCTTTTTTTATGTAACTGAATATTTTGCATCCTTCTTTTAGCGTATTTAACGTGGTACCAAGTGGTCGTCAAGACTGGAAGTGTTGACGGTGCCGGGACAGATGCTAACGTATATATCAGGATCAACGGAACAACAGGATACATAGAGAAAGCAATCGATGACGAAGAGGATAATCATGAGAAAGGAAGGTAATTAAATTGGTTTGCCAAGCTCTAATCATTTTAAAACATTCTGCGCATGTGCACGTAGCACCACACCTAATCTCCAACTATTACGTTTATTTCGGGTTCCTATCTGACTATTTACAAAGATCATTGCTGCTGTGTTGCATCGTCAATTATTAGTAAAAGAAAATAGCCTTGCGTCATGCAGTATGATGGATCTCCCAGAGGGTGAGTCAGGTAAAGTGACCGATCACCTCCCTCCCATACCTATTACACTATCTT
>JAHPZR010028288.1:50000-56010 GCA_019787425.1 Platygyra sinensis
AAATAGCTATTACAGCCATCCTTCAACTGGGTGAGGTCTGTGAGGTAGGAGAATGCGTGAAGATGCGATTTGAACACGATTAAGAGCTCAAACTGAACCTCAGAACATTGTGCTGTAGCAATCACTTATTTATCAAAGTTCTGTTTCTTTTAGTAGACTCTTTTTAAGTTGTAATGCGAGAATAGAGATAATTAATTTCTCGATATTTAAACTTTATGGTGTTGGGATTACACGAAATAAAAATGTAGTAGACTCAACTGTTTGAACAGAAGTTTCTTAAAAATTGTTCCGGGAAGCTTTCTATGATTGCACTGACGTCACTCCGTGCATGATATCAACGCAACCTGGGCCTGATATGAATATCTTATTTCCAAACTGTCCCTCACGCCGGTGTGGCACATAGGGCAGAAACAAGGCCTTTCCATCCGAGCCTACCTCTAGCCAGCCTCTCAATAGTCCCCCCAGCTTCTAATTGAGCTCCCTTTACATATATCTGATTCCCGTGAAAATGAAGTAAACTCAGGTCGAAAAACTGGTCGTGTGATATCTAGCGCTAGGATTCGGTCGGGACGGGTTGGAAAAAAAAAAAAAAAGTCAGAAATAACGTTTTGTTGCTTGCCGGAACATTGTGTTGCAAGCCTTTTTGAGAATTTTTGGTTCCATCGATCGCTCCATGTTCGGACCAAAAGCCTATCAACGACTTGCGTATAAGTAGAAACCCTTCCCAAAAAAAAATTCTAGCCAATCAGAAGGCTCTGTTATAGATCGCGATGAAACCTCATGATCGCTGAAATCTCAAGCGAAAAGTTACTAAGCTAGCGAGCAATAAAAAAGCTACACAGATGAGTTCTGTGGCCTTTTCGTTTTCTTTGATCGCTTTTGCTGATCTGTTATGTTAATTCACTCCTGTATGAATCTTCCAGTCGGTAACTTGCAGCAAAAGTTGTGTTGACTAAACTAAAACTTCTCAGAATCAAAGATTAGCGATACATGATTCTGGTAAATAAAAGTGCCAATTTGCGTGTAATCGAGACCTTTCGGTGTTCAATTTCAATGCCGTTTGACGGAGCTTCGCGATTGAGTGGAGGGAAGCGTTATGGCGCTGGACAAAGACGTCTTTCTCCCAAAAGTAAATCCCGAAATCAATTCACGAGAGATTTCGCTTGTATGAACGTTTCTATGATTACATTTTTATCTCGATGCTTTTTGGCGAGTAAATCTATGTATATAATAAATATATTGTAACCTACTATGTGAAGATATCGTTTTTGATAACATTTTTCTTTTGTCCCTTTAACTACACTGAAAATTGTTGGTGTATGATCGAAACATCGTTAGATCTGCTTCGTTCATCTTCGGCAATCTTCGGGAACTTCCGGAAATGTGCGCCTGGTATTCGGAACAATTTTAGAAAGTTTGGGAATTCGAAGTGGTTGAAAATCTTCGGAAACTCTTTAAAAACGTCATCATTAGTGTTGCTTGTAGATATAGAGTTTCTCGCAAGCGTTGAACTTGAGATATTCAGTTGAACACTCGAAGAGAAATTCCATACCTACGCGCGACCATGTTATTCTGTATATGCCTGCACATGTTACTGCCATCTGCCGTGTGCATAGTTCGCCATCTTGATGTAACATTCTTCGTTGTGCTGCGGCCTCGGTCTCTTTGAAACGGGGAGCAAAAATAATTTTCTTCATGCATATTACACATACACACACCCATAACATACATAGACTTTATTCAAGTGTCAGTACTTACTTACTCTGAGCACTTAGATCTCTCCGCGCCAGGAGGCGCATAAATTCCGCAACCCTCTGTCTTCCAACCCACTCTTCGTTTGCGCTCCTATACTCCGTAACCTCCATATCTTGGTTAGGTTATAGAACGCCCTTCTTGCTTTATTTAGTCGGTTCCTAATATCTTCAGTTCCACCACCATCTTTCCTGACCGTTGCTCCGAGGTATACGAATTCTTCCACTTCTTCGACTTCATCTTCTCCAATCTTGACCCTGTCCTGCCGTCTTGCATTCGATCTCATCATCTTGCATTTTGCCGCATTGAGCTTCAGTCCTACACGCCCAGCGTTCTCCACCAATCGATCCGTCTTGCTCTGTATATGCTCGTACTTCGACGAGATCAGAGCAATATCGTCTGCGAAGTCAAGGTCTTCTAATACGCTGGTGAAGTTCCATCGTATTCCATTCTTATGCCCGTGTGTCGTCTTTCTCATCACCCAATCTATTGCTATGAGGAAGAGAAATCCTGACATAACACACCCTTGCTTGACTCCCGTCGTGATCTTGATCCACCTCGTCTGTTCCCCGTCATCCATTACCGTACACTCAAAATCCTCATACATGATTTTAACCATCTTCACCAGCTTTTCAGGTATGCCGTACGACTTCATGATCTTCCACAAGCTTTCTCTATGGATCGAATCAAAGGCCTTCTCGAAGTCAATGAAGTGTGTGTACAGCGTCGCTCTCCACTCATTCACCTGCTCCATGATGTTGCGGAGAACGAAGATCTGCTCCACTGTGCTCCTATTCCTACGGAATCCCGCCTGTTCCTTTCTGAGGGCCTCATCCACTCCCCGTTGGATCCGATCGATTATGATTCGGCCCATGATTTTGCTCATTACTGGCAGCAGTGTCACTCCTCTCCAGTTTTTACATTCGCTCAAGTCCCCTTTCTTTGGTAGTTTGACGATGATGCCTTTCTTCCAGTTCTCTGGTATTCTCTCTTCGTTCCATATCTTCCTGTATAGTCTTGTCAGTTCTTGTACTGCTGTGTCGCCGCTTGCTTTCAGCAACTCTGCGGGTATTTCGTCCATTCCAGGTGCCTTTCCACTTTTCGTCTTCCTTAGGGCTTGTCTGACTTCATCTTCCCTGATCTCTGCTGTGTCCATCTCCCTCATCTCCTCTGCCTCTGTCTCCACATCTGTTACAGGGTTCGAAGGCGCCTTCCTCACAAGCACTTCTTCAAAGTGCTCCGCCCATCTCTCAAGTCTCACCTCCTTGTCCTTGATTACTTCTCCATGCTTATCCTTTACGGCAGCGGCTTGTCTCATCTTCTTATTAGTTAGTCTTCTTGCCGCCTGGTACAGCTCTCTTGTGCGTCCTTTCTCAGCAGATCTCTCAGCTTCCTTAGCGATCTCTTCTGTCCAGTGTCTCTTGTCCTCTCTTGCCCTGCGCTTCACTTCTCTGTCCTTCAGCCTGTACTCTATGCGCAGCCTTCCTTTGACACGCTCTGATCTGGTACTGTCAATTTTATTTCCTATCTGCCTCCTTTCCTCTATTGCCCTCCATGTGTCATCCCTCAACCATTGCTTGCTCCTTTTCTTCACCCTTCCCAACACCTTGTCTGCAGTCTCTGTGTACACTTTCTCTATCTGGCTGCAGTCGTCATTCACGTCCTCTTCTACCTCTAGTGCTTCGAACCTGTTGCTTAACTCGATGTTGAACCTCTCTTTAAACATCGCACTATCCAGCTTTTGTGTGTCAAACCTGGCTTTGATCTTCTTCCTATTTGGATCTTTGTGGAGCTTCATCTGTAGTTTCGTTACTACGAGGTAGTGGTCACTAGCTGCATCTGCTCCTCGCTGTACTCTAGTGTCAGTGACTGACGTCCTCCATGTTCTCCTTATCATGATGTGGTCTATCTGGTTCCTTGTTTGCCCGTCAGGGGAGACCCACGTGGCCTTGTGTATGTCCTTATGGGGGAAGCATGTTCCGGTGATGACAAGGCCGTTAATGGAGCAGTACTCGCACAGCCTCTCTCCATTATCGTTCCTGCTCCCTAACCCGTGTCTCCCTATAACCTCCTCCATCTCGCTGTTATCGTCTCCCACCTTTGCATTCATATCACCCATGACGATCACAATGTCATTTTTGTTGCACCTGTCCGTTGTTGTCTGTAATTGGTGATAAAAGTCATCTTTCTCTTCTGGTGTGGCATCGTTTGTTGGCGCATACGCTTGGATGATGGTGATCTTCTTAAATCGTGAATAGAACCTTGCGCTGATCACTCTGCTGCTTACAGGCATCCATTCCATTAAGCTTCTCTGCGCCTCCTGTGATATCATCAATGCCACACCTTTTTGGTGTCCTTCCTCCTCTCCAGCGTACAACAAGGTGCTGCCGTTAGCGAGAGTGACCCGTCCAGCCCCTGTCCATCTTGTCTCGCTGATCCCCAGCACGTCTAGTTGGTATCTATCCATCTCTCTCGCCACCTGTGTGGCTTTACCTGCTATATACATCGTGCGTACATTCCAGCACCCAATCCGGGTAACTGACTTTGGCGTCGCCATTGACCTCATCGGTCGCTGAGCTTCCCGTAGGCTTTTACCCAGTGACGTCCTGGTGCTTCCGGCTGGTTGTCCGTCAGCAGCCACGGCTTCGCCATCATTGATTCGAATCTGATGAGTTGCGGTTTCTGTAATCCGTTGTTTTTTTTCCGAGAACAGGTGATTGGCCTGTAGCTCAACCCCCAACCTGGAGGACCAGGGGATCACACTTCGTCTGGTCTCTACCCTTCGACCTGTTCGGCATGGGTGGCCCTACCAGGAGTACAAGACTCCAGCCGACATAGCTCTAGGGGTCATTGAGACACACAAACCACCCCACCACGATAAGGTGGTGACCCCTTTTGGGGGGGGGGGGGGAGAATGACCCGTTTCACACCAAAGCTTAAACATGTTTTTAAAAGCCGGTGTAGTTTAACACAGTTTAAAATTGTTTCTCTTATAAAAGCTGTATTCCTGATGTTTTTTTTTGGGACGTTCAAATTCAGCACAAATTAAAAAAACATGTTTGAGTTCATCTAACTCCTGCATAAATGCAGTTTTTTTCTTTAAGAGGTTTTCATTAATCTAAACCTGGTTTTAATATAACACTGTTAGTTGGTGTGGGGATGGGTCTAGTCTGTGTAAAACATGAAGGTAATATGAACTGCGGAAGATGTGAGCATCGCAGTTGTGTAATCGTAATTTTAAGTCAATTGCAAAATTTTAACCCGAAAAACATGTTTCAGGGCTTTAACGGGATTCGAACCCATGGCCTCTGATTTAGCGTTGCAGTGCTCTACCAACCTGAACTTTGTTGGCCTCAGGATCTAATTTATCGGGAGTTTTCTCTTATCTGTGACATAAGCTCAGCTCAGCTTCGGCTTTTTAACTGGAATGTGAGATTCAGCTTTTGTCGGATGATCTAGATACACAACAATTCAAGTGCCAGGCGTCGCAGAGTGTTCGCTCTCTCAGCCCCATCAGGGCCTAATTGTCACCTATTTGGTGACAGTAACCGATTTAGAGCAGAGGACTGTAAATATCGCGAATGAATTTGCACAAAAAACCGAAATGACGGATTTCTTGTCATGTTTTGCCAGTAGAAACCTTTTGGTCAACTATTTTTCGAAAATAAGTCTAAGACTTGCCTGAGAGTGTTTTGATTTTGAGAAATCCAACAAAAAGTAAAATTCGGGTTTCGTGCTGCGACCGCCAGACATTTTCAACCGAAAAATTGGACAGGTATTCACATCTCTCTCGGTGAAGACAGCTTGGGTCAATCAATATGAATCTTTTATCACGTATGTTTGATATCCTAATTACAGACACTAGCAAAATGTAAAAGATCGTTGCTCGCTAAGAACTGCGTTCTTCCATTTGCAGGTTAGGAAGTGGTCCCGAATATTCCTAGTTTTTACGCTTTGAAAAATTCTAAAGAATAGGGTATTTTTAGGGCAATCTTTCGTCCCCTTAGGTGATCATTAGTAAATTGCAAGTTGAAAATAGGCATTTTTGCAAAGGCCCGACGTATTTAGTTTTAAGCACTCTGTAAAAAGATTCTGGCTTGGGCAATTGAAAAAGCTGTGTAGAGAAAACGTTTACCTTGGATGGTGTCAGTAAAGGCCTTTCTATTGCACAAATTTACATCTTTGAAGGCACTTGCGAGCGTCCCGCAATGCAGCTTAATTTTTACCCGCGTCTAAACGAAGTTCAAGGCTCAAAAAA
>JAHPZR010028289.1:0-5000 GCA_019787425.1 Platygyra sinensis
CATTACATATTTAGCCTGAGCACGTTTTTAGAGCAAGTGGCGTAGTGAACAGATTTAGACAACAGCAATTTCTCTGGTAAAATTTAAATTAATTTTTGACTAGCCTTCGTTCTCTGCGCCGTCTTCGTTTTTTTAAGCGCCCTAATGGGCCAAAAAGAGGGTCTGCTTTAAGTCTATCATTATGTAAAATGTACAAAATATCTATTACAGCTATCCTCTAACTAGGCGAGGCAGGGCTGAATAATGAGTGAAGGTGCGATCTGAACACGATAAAGAGCTCGAACTGTACCCTAGAACATTTCCTGGTAGCAATCATTTATTTTTCAAAGTTTTGTTTTGTTTGCTTGCAGAAGACTTCAATATTCATTATAGTTTGACTAGACTATTTTCTGTGGTGTATTCAAGAATAGAGTTCAGTTTTTGTATTTAACGAGTTGTAACTTTATGGTGTGGGATTACTCTTAATAAAAATGAAATTAATTTAACTGTTTGAGCAGCGGTTGTAGATGAAAGTGAAGAATGAGCATCACACAGTAAATTTTCCAATTTAAGGTCATTCCCCAGTATTGCATTGCGCATCCCTACTGCGCATAATTTTACGCGTGATTAGCGCGCGCGCATTAGAAAATGGCGCCTTTTTCTTTACGGCTGGACCTCGCCAAAGAGGTGAATCGTCATTTTCTCGAAAACGACTACGGTGACCTATCATTTTTTTAGTTGTTTTGAATTGAATAGTAAATTTCTCTATGTAAAATAAATATGGGCCAATTCTCAGAGTGGAGCAAAAAATAATCGTCAGAAACGTGAATTTAGCAAGCAATCGTGACTATAATCACGGTGCTATTATAAGGATTTATATGGAATAAACAAGGTGCTGCTGCTCCTAAACGAACATTAGGACCAGTCATTATTATTTCAAAATTTAATTTTCTATAATATAAACAACCAGAGCAAGAGCAAGAGCAAGAGCAAGAGCAAGAGCAAGAGCAAGAGCAAGAGCAAGAGCAAGAGCAAGAGCAAGAGCAAGAGCAAGAGCAAGAGCAAGAGCAAGAGCAAGAGCAAGAGCAAGAGCAAGAGCAAGAGCAAGAGCAAGAGCAAGAGCAAGAGCAAGAGCAAGAGCAAGAGCAAGAGCAAGAGCAAGAGCAAGAGCAAGAGCAAGAGCAAGAGCAAGAGCAAGAGCAAGAGCAAGAGCAAGAGCAAGAGCAAGAGCAAGAGCAAGAGCAAGAGCAAGAGCAAGAGCAAGAGCAAGAGCAAGAGCAAGAGCAAGAGCAAGAGCAAGAGCAAGAGCAAGAGCAAGAGCAAGAGCAAGAGCAAGAGCAAGAGCAAGAGCAAGAGCAAGAGCAAGAGCAAGAGCAAGAGCAAGAGCAAGAGCAAGAGCAAGAGCAAGAGCAAGAGCAAGAGCAAGAGCAAGAGCAAGAGCAAGAGCAAGAGCAAGAGCAAGAGCAAGAGCAAGAGCAAGAGCAAGAGCAAGAGCAAGAGCAAGAGCAAGAGCAAGAGCAAGAGCAAGAGCAAGAGCAAGAGCAAGAGCAAGAGCAAGAGCAAGAGCAAGAGCAAGAGCAAGAGCAAGAGCAAGAGCAAGAGCAAGAGCAAGAGCAAGAGCAAGAGCAAGAGCAAGAGCAAGAGCAAGAGCAAGAGCAAGAGCAAGAGCAAGAGCAAGAGCAAGAGCAAGAGCAAGACCAAGACCAAGAGCAAGAGCAAGACCAAGAGCAAGACCAAGAGCAAGACCAAGACCAAGACCAAGACCAAGACCAAGACCAAGACCAAGACCAAGACCAAGACCAAGACCAAGACCAAGACCAAGACCAAGACCAAGACCAAGACCAAGACCAAGACCAAGACCAAGACCAAGACCAAGACCAAGACCAAGACCAAGACCAAGACCAAGACCAAGACCAAGACCAAGACCAAGACCAAGAGCAAGAGCAAGACCAAGAGCAAGACCAAGACCAAGACCAAGACCAAGACCAAGACCAAGACCAAGACCAAGACCAAGACCAAGACCAAGACCAAGACCAAGACCAAGACCAAGACCAAGACCAAGACCAAGACCAAGACCAAGACCAAGACCAAGACCAAGACCAAGACCAAGACCAAGACCAAGACCAAGACCAAGACCAAGACCAAGACCAAGACCAAGACCAAGACCAAGACCAAGACCAAGACCAAGACCAAGACCAAGACCAAGACCAAGACCAAGACCAAGACCAAGACCAAGACCAAGACCAAGACCAAGACCAAGACCAAGACCAAGACCAAGACCAAGACCAAGACCAAGACCAAGACCAAGACCAAGACCAAGACCAAGACAAGACCAAGACCAAGACCAAGACCAAGACCAAGACCAAGACCAAGACCAAGACCAAGACCAAGACAAGACCAAGACCAAGACCAAGACCAAGACCAAGACCAAGACCAAGACCAAGACCAAGACCAAGACCAAGACCAAGACCAGACCAAGACCAAGACCAAGACCAAGACCAAGACCAAGACCAAGACCAAGACCAAGACCAAGACCAAGACCAAGACCAAGACCAAGACCAAGACCAAGACCAAGACCAAGACCAAGACCAAGACCAAGACCAAGACCAAGACCAAGACCAAGACCAAGACCAAGACCAAGACCAAGACCAAGACCAAGACCAAGACCAAGACCAAGAGCAAGACCAAGACCAAGACCAAGACCAAGACCAAGACCAAGACCAAGACCAAGACCAAGACCAAGACCAAGACCAAGACCAAGAGCAAGACCAAGACCAAGAGCAAGAGCAAGAGCAAGAGCAAGACCAAGACCAAGACCAAGACCAAGACCAAGACCAAGACCAAGACCAAGACCAAGACCAAGACCAAGACCAAGACCAAGACCAAGACCAAGACCAAGACCAAGACCAAGACCAAGACCAAGACCAAGACCAAGACCAAGACCAAGACCAAGACCAAGACCAAGACCAAGACCAAGACCAAGACCAAGACCAAGACCAAGACCAAGACCAAGACCAAGACCAAGACCAAGACCAAGACCAAGACCAAGACCAAGACCAAGACCAAGACCAAGACCAAGACCAAGAGCAAGAGCAAGAGCAAGAGCAAGAGCAAGAGCAAGAGCAAGAGCAAGAGCAAGAGCAAGAGCAAGAGCAAGAGCAAGAGCAAGACCAAGACCAAGACCAAGACCAAGACCAAGACCAAGACCAAGACCAAGACCAAGACCAAGACCAAGACCAAGACCAAGACCAAGACCAAGACCAAGACCAAGACCAAGACCAAGACCAAGACCAAGACCAAGACCAAGACCAAGACCAAGACCAAGACCAAGACCAAGACCAAGACCAAGACCAAGACCAAGACCAAGACCAAGACCAAGACCAAGACCAAGACCAAGACCAAGACCAAGACCAAGACCAAGACCAAGACCAAGACCAAGACCAAGACCAAGACCAAGACCAAGACCAAGACCAAGACCAAGACCAAGACCAGACCAAGACCAAGACCAAGACCAAGACCAAGACCAAGACCAAGACCAAGACCAAGACCAAGACAAGACCAAGACCAAGACCAAGACCAAGACCAAGACCAAGACCAAGACCAAGACCAAGACCAAGACCAAGAACAAGAACAAGAACAAGAACAAGAACAAGGATAAGAATAGGAATAGGAATAGGAATAAGAATAAGTATAAGAATAAGAATAAGAATAAGAATAAGAAAAAGGAAAAGAATAATAATAAGAGAAAGAGTAAGAGTAAGAGAAAAAAATGGATTTCTCTATGTTCTAGAAGTCTTTTTAGTTTATTTAGAGATGCCCTAAAAATACTTATCTGTTCGGATATTTAAGGAGAACCTTAGTCGTTCTATGGTTCGCTTTGACTCATCCGAAAGTTTTAGCTATCCTGAACGGTCTTATCAAAGTTCGAAGAAACTGAGAAACCAGCTCTTTGAACAATTAGTGGACACAGCACTCTATAAGTAATTTTATTACTATATTCTTATTCTTATTCTCATTCTCATTCTCATTCTCATTCTCATTCTCATTCTCATTCTCATTCTCATTCTCATTCTCATTCTCATTCTCCTAATATCCAAGGGATCTTGGTGTCAGTGTGTTGATTGATCAAAAATTCCTGTGCAACTTCGAAAAGCCGGATAACAGAAAGATTAAATTAACTCACATTTTTCACACTTTTCACAGTTTTTGCCAGTGTAGTATTGCTTGCAGACACAGCTGTAGTTGCCAGTCTTGTAAAGCGCTCGGCAGGCTCCACTGTGCTGACAGGGAAAACTTGCACAAGGACTCTGGAAAACAGAAGTAGATATGCAGCAATTTAGATCAAGCGAAAAAGTAAATTAAATGCATGGTAGGTATTGCTTTCGAAAAGGTTTGGTAGTCTAGAGAAATGTTCGTAATATTCTTGGCATGGCATATTTTTACAAATGGGTTAGCATCAGGAGCCCATCACTGGGAGCCTGCAACCACCCAATATTCCTGTCACGGCGTTTTCACAAATCGATCTATTTTTAGTTTGAACTGATCTCGAATTGAGGTCCCCACGGGAACCTCAGTGACCAATTACAATCACAAGCACGGACTAATGTTGACATGTCGACATGAGGTCGACATTTTCACGTGAGGCCGCATTGTTTTATCCTTACCCAAGCGAGAACAATATCTAAAAATAGACTGGTCTGTAAAAATGCCGTTGCATTAGCTTATTATGAGAGTTGCAGTATCCTAGTAATGGGCTCCTGGTTAGCATGCTATAGCTGCTAGGTTGCAATTCAGTTCAAAACATGAAACTTACAAATGGCAAATCAGATTCAAACACTCATACTTATTTGTTGTATTCATCTTCGCATCCATCACATGTCAAGAATTCCATTCCTTATTCTTATTTTCTTAGACTTTGTCGTCTTTGTAGTGAGGACTCTGATTTTTCCAAAATGTGCTTTTTTTTTACGAACGTTGCTATCCTGCTTCTGTTGTTCAAGCGGGCCATCATCGCGCTCAAC